>MU868486.1:90817-148458 GCA_036418205.1 Ostertagia ostertagi | reverse complement strand
TAGTCTCTGACTAGCTTTCGACATCTGCAAGTTGATTATGAAGGAGGTTATGCATGCTTGAATGTCAGAAACTCGCTTGTGCACAAAAAACGGAATAACGGGACGATTTTCTGAAGAACTGAACTTTGCGAAATTTTAAAAACTTTTGGAAAGAAAATTATTTGTGGTTTTCAAGTTTTTGTATCCCATCTTATGAAGCCGCTTCTGAAGAATGATATAACCTTGCAAATAACGAGGTCCGTGTCGTAACGTAATTGCTGCGCGATTTAGTTTTTGAGTTTATAAAAGGGTGATTTGGGAGTTCGAAAAAAAAGCATGGTAGTTTTCTAAAAGTAGAAGTCTCTACGATCACAACCATGCCTAGCATCATTGAAAAAATTGGAAATTCTTTCTATATAATGAATAAAACTTCATGTTGCTTCGATTCCCTCCAAGCGAGACAAAGCGCGAGGACTTCCCACTGCGCACCACTTCTCTCCACGTCGATGAAGGCCCATACATCGATGATGGGCATAGAAATATGTAAAAGAACACAAATAGCTAATACATCAGCTTACGGGGGGGGTCGTATTGATACTCTCCAAAAGGCAGGGGTCGTAAAAACTTTGGAATTTGCGCAACGCTGGGTTGACCCTGGGTATGCGTCAGGTTAAATAAAGTCTACCATACTACGTCTCGCATCGCACAGCACGCGCTGGAACTCGTCCATTGCCGCATCTACGTCCCTTCCTTCGCAGCGCGATGGGCCTCTTGGGGGACAGCGAGGAGACCACATTTTTTTGCAAATTCATAACCCTTCGGTGAACCTTATACATCAGGGGTAGAAATTATTGGTTGCCTTCATTTCTTGAATCGGCTACTCCACTATTACTTACACAGCATGGCTTTCGCTTGAAGAATCGAACTTTTCGTGAGATGCCCCTAGTGGAGTGTTTTGACCTCATTCACTCACCGACCACTATAACGACTGCGCGACCGGTTTCAGGGCTGTCGAGAACGTATTCGATACTCTCCTTTGACGCATCTATGCAGCCGAGTAGAAGAAGAAGTTCACGTCTGATCATCATTTTGAAGTTGAATGTCAAAGTGCACACCAAAAAGCGTATGCCCGGGAACTGAAATATTTCGAAATTTGATACTGAAACTTGAACTAAAGAAGAAAACAATTTCCATCAATCTTACTTTAGTATACTTCTCGGTGCCATTGGTGGCGAAGTTTGCATAAACGGCCATAGCGATAATTCCATGAGGATGGCAGCCACAAGGTAATTCTGAAAAAGAGTTACTATTCCTCCACGAGTATTTTGCTACTAGTTATTTTTCTGCTAAATGCTGCTACTTAACATTGTTTCCTCAGACCTAAAGGCACGGGTCACTAGATCTTAGATCATTCAAGAAATTGTTTCCGTAAGGTGGGCAGCCTCCCTAAGCACAGGTGTTGAAATGCGCGTTACAGCTTGGCAAGTTCCGCCTGGCCGCTGCAACCCGCTGCCATTTTGCTCTTTGACCTATACTGTATTTGGCTTACACTAACTGTAACTCAGTTCTTTTCTCTGTTATTCTTGTCTGCGTCTGTTATTCTCTTAATTTTTGAGTCGACCGATGATTAACAGCTAATATTGAGAAAACATGACAATGTCTAATCATCTTCAAATAGAGAAGTCTCATATTTCATCAGCAGTTAACCCCGGAACTGAAAGAGCTTGCGTTTGCGATCGGTGGATGAATTTTTGTGCGCGCCTCCGACTCCTCCTTATAAGCGAGCCCGCTGTAGCCGACTTTGGGAAGATATCGCGAGGAAATTTGTAAAGGTCTTATCTCTATCTTCACTTCACTTCGCCACAAAAGTGTGCGGTGACGCGTTATTCTTCAGGCCTGCAACCATCGACACACTTGCAACGCTTCCCGCCATCCTCGTGCTCTCTCGAAAAGCGAGAATTCTCGCAGTGTTTTGTCTCCTTTGAACGCCATACCTTCGCTATCGTCCACATCCGACTATTGTTTTGAATTAAGAAAGAAAAAACCATATAAACATAAATAATAGATACGGTTCTGTGGTTTTGGTTTTTTGGGTCTTTTCCTCAGACGAACTATATTTTCTCAATGCCCTTATTCTATTACCTAAATCGTTGTTCCCTATCTGAAAAATTTTCGACCCCTCCCCCAGATGGATTTGGGTACGACCCCCCGTTCCGACACCTTCGCTCACTTATATTCCTCGCTATACACTAACCTTCCACTACAATCAACTCTCAAGACTCCGCAGTTTCCTCCCAAATGCGTCGAGCGGGGGGGTATATAGCGCCTGAACAGTAAAAAACTTTTCGCCATAATTTCCCACAAACCCCTAATTTTCCTACCACTTTTGCCATTTTTCCACCAATTTGCCTAATTTTGCCCTATAATCTTCACTGTCCTTTCTAGGGGGGGTAAGTATATACGCCGGCTGAACAGCAAATTTTTATCTGCGCGCACCTCTACTCGCACAACCTCTGACCACGGAATGCTCGGTTTTTCACTTCACTCCCACATGATTTCGAGCTGACTAAGTGGGTACGACCCCCCTTGTTACTCCGTAACAACGTAAGTGTTGACCGCTGCCGCCGGCCATCAGTGAGTGTGGGATGGGCATAAAAGACACAGGGGAAAGACGAATAACATTGATGTAACGCAACTTTCATGCAGAGGAGCATGCAAATGAATTGCTATATTGACTAATATGAATGAAAACTAAGTTGATTAAAAAATGTAAAACTATAAAGTGTAAATGTGGTCGTTTGTATTGTTCCTAACCAATAGATAGCACTTTAGTGCGAAGTATCTTCACTAACTTACTAATAACTGAAAGACTGAAGTCTTAAGTTCAGCAACCCAAATTCCCTAGCTTTCCGTTTTCCCCTTTTAGGTATGGCTCGAGGAAGTGATTATAAGAATTGGGCAAATATACTATTAATATGTAAATGAATTCCATCGTCGAGTGTTCGATAATCTGAACTATTTTTTCGGGAATTTTTCAAGATTCTTGATCGAAAGTAAAAAGGAGCACTGAAAAATTACACATGGGTGACAACCGCCTGGCTTATCCCAGCGTAACGCAGGGAGTGCATCAACTTCCATGGAAGCTTCGACTTGATGACCCAGATATGTCGTCTTCAAACGCTGGGCTTACAAAGTATTAAAACTAAAACTGCAAAATGAACTTGCCAAGGGAGTTGTGAGCAGTCAAATTAGTTGGAAGTAAAGCATTACATATAAACCGTGCTAGCTTTCGGGCTTTCAAAGTCGCAGTGGAGCAGTGGTAGTGCTCTCTCTCTCCAACCGGGAGGTAGTGCAACTTTCGAGAGCACTACAACTACTCCATGGCGACTTTGAATGCCTGGACGGTACCACGATTCATGTGAAACGCTTCAGTTCCAACCAACTTTAACTGCTCACAACTTACTTGGAGAGTTCATTTTGCAGTTTTATTTTTCACATTTGTAGTCGATGTTCGAAGCACTATCAAAATATATGGGTCTATCGTCTCTTATAAGTTCCATGCGAAGCTGAATGCCTTTCCAGGTATGGTAAGGTAAGTCAATTTTCATTGTATGCACCCACATGGTTCGGTGATAGATCGACAGTTTTGTGAAGAGTGACCGGAAAGTAGTCGGCAAACCATTTGTGCACTGTCCATCTGAAAGCGACTGTTTAATCAGAATATCGAAGCTTCGGTTTTAGCCGTTTCAAACCAATATTGGAATGATCCACCGCAAAAGGTCAAGGAAATGTGCATACCCAAAGCAGATTTTTCGATGGAAATGCAGCCCATCAGAGGTCTAGGTTGGGGTGGTCAGTGGTGCACGGATGAAGGAAACAAAAACATGAAAAATGCTTTTTAACTCGAGAAATAAGACCACGTTTACGCCGCCCGATATCCACATTGATGTGCATCTCATCACCATCGTGAACGCTCTGCTCTGCTTCGCTGCTGAACGGGTAGTGTCCAAGGCTATATTCTGACGGCAAGGGGCACTCCATTGAAAGGTAGGCAAGCGTCGCTGATGTCGCTGCTAGGCGCTAGGGGCCTATCCTTCGCTTGAAATGCGCATCTTTCAGCACTTTCGGAAAGATGCCTTTTCTCTTCACTCCATAATTTCCCTCTCTCAAGCCCCCAAGACTCTTATCGCTGGACGCCTCACTGCTATGAGGGACTTCACCACTTCACGCAAGAGATTCCCACAATTATCAACAACTGCACACCACCCTAGCCATGTGGCCAGTAGTGAGACCAAATGCCCGCGGCACCAACTTGACGACATCTTTGACGAACCTAACAGCTGTCAAGGTACTGCGAATTCAGCGTATTACAAAGCGGCGCATCGTAAAGCGCACGAAGGCAATACAGGGGTACCTGTTAACTATACAACGCCCTAACCTTTGAACGTTTACACATTTGAAGTCGAGAATACACCACTTAGGGATCATAAATGCATTAATAAATACACAGTCATCTAACCCATTTGTGCCAACTAACACATGATAGGATGGCACACTTAACAAGTCAGCAAGTAAGTTAGAACTTATGAAGCGTGAGCTCTAGGCCCCATCGTTTTACATATATAATGCGTTACTTAGTTGGATCAGTGCATTTTTCGCGACTAAGGAGCAAAATAGTGCGCCCAACTGACTCTAGAATGCGCCCGCGCCGACGCCATGGAAGGTCACATCCGGTGATCGGTGATGCCCATCACCCAAACTACCACTACAGACAAAAGTTTCAAGCCATTTTTTGAACCTCGACTCTC
Source organism: Ostertagia ostertagi (assembly GCA_036418205.1). NCBI lineage: Eukaryota > Metazoa > Nematoda > Chromadorea > Rhabditida > Trichostrongylidae > Ostertagia > Ostertagia ostertagi. The sequence continues at coordinate 143,671 of MU868486.1, read as the reverse complement.
TCATTACACTCAAGTTTAATATCTGATGATAGTAACACGAAGGAGAATCTTCGCCGTCTTGGGTGCCTTGGAATCTAAAAGCTTCATTTGTAAGTCCCTGCGATACATCTAAAGGAGGCCAGGGGGTTGGAACCAGGGTCTGTGTTCACGAGAACCAATTCTAGCTTACAAAACTCTAAGGTGTAGAAAGAATGCGTAGAATAATAGCGATTTCAACAGAAGAACGAACAAGAATTATCTACCCGGACTACTCGTGTGCCAATTTCGTAGAAGTGCTAACAACTCCACCGTGAACCCATTCACTAGCATATCCGCCACGTTTTGGCGAGTCCTATCGCTAATAATACCAGGCGCTAAGAGTATAAAATATGCCATTGAAAGGTGAAAGAACCCTGGAAGAAGAAATACCTCATGTGCCATCGAATCAAATCTCATGTGCATACATTGCAACTACTGAGAAATATTATTGTCTAATAAATCTGACAATGCGGAGTTCAATAGTGTATCGCTATGCATGCCATTCTTTTGGTAAACGTCCCATGATTATTCTAACCGTATTTAGCACTCAGTACGTGGGATTTGAATGAATTTATGTATTTACCGCTACCCTTGTGGGGGCCAATCAATGTAAAACAGCGATTTCTTCGCGCGCACGTCACCCCACAGAAGCCGTCGACAGAGCGGACAAAGAAAGGCGGAGTCGCCGGACAGCGACGTGACGCGCCCATTGCTGAAGATGACGTAACAATTCCATTTTAACTAGCACTCTGCCTCTCTTAGATAGAGTCACGTTTTTCAACAGTTCGAGGAAATGAGATATAGTGGGAAGATAGTGTTAAGTTGTTCGAAGAAAATTGCCATTTTTGAAAATCCTTACCTTTTATTCAATAAACGAATAATATACTAAAGCCCAGCCTTGTGCACACAGTACTTTGAATCGATAAACACCAGTAGAGTGAACACATGCCTCGAGCTATTTTTATATAAGTTCCACAAAAGGCTGGAATTCTGTAAGATTAGAAAATTACTTCAAATACAGAAACGAAAGCATAAAAGTTTCTTCTCAATTGGTGTCTCCCATTCAAGCTAAAAAATTGCCAAAAAATCAAGCAATGCTATTATTCTGGACACAAATTGAGAGAGCGCGAGGAATAGCCTTTCTAAACAACAGTAGGCGATTGAAATGTTTGCCGAAACGAATTTACACTGCATTCCCTTTTCTCGTTGGGAGCATGCACCACCCTCCAAAATATTGAATACACTCATGTGTCCCCTGAGGTGTTTCTCTATAAGCTGCAGTTCCTAAAGAACTCAAGAAAATGTTCAAAGGAAAAGTTTCGAGGCCACCAGTAATTTTTTCTGTGAAAATGAAAACACGGAAAGAACGCGTTGAGGCCGAAACGAAATATTTGAGCTGACTGACGACAACATTCGACGGCCACGAGCCTGTCTGGGCATAAATTTTGTTGCTTTTTCTATAAGAAATCACAGAGCCTGCAAAAAAGTGCACATAGTAGCTTGCTGTCTCAGCACACCTGCGATGAGATTTCAAAAAAGGCCAGCTTGTGCCATTGTGGCATGCGACCTCGCGACCAAGTCGCCGATGCGGCTACATTATCACCAGCGCTATTTAGGGCGGTTTATCGCACCAAATTTCCGAAGTAGGCCATAAAAGAGTTAATTGCCCAAGAAAGACGCCACTTTTTTAACGACAGAGTGTTGAGACGCGAAGGTTCTATCCACGCAGATACAGTATAGGTTTTTCTCTAAAGAGAATGACTAGAATTCCTTACTAAGCTTACCCAACTAAATAAACAATCTATGTCCGTAGCGGAACTTAAACTAACACTCGCTCTTACCAAATAAATGCATCCATAGGGCATATGAATTGACAGTGGTTAGGCTTATCCAAAAGTGATGACAGAACACGAAGCACGAGCTTCTGCTTTTGGCCCAATGGCTCGTGTAAGGCGCGTGATCATTCTGCCAGTCTACCATGCTTGGAGTAATTACCATGTGGACAAACAAATTCTGCAAACGAAAACTTCAAAATCGCTCGAATTAAAGATGTCACATGGAAAATTGATCGAACTTGAATGATATCTATGGCAGAAACGTTCATGCCCTTTCTCAGATTCGAACACACATTACCACTGTTTGATGCTGAAGCACCGATCAGGGAGCGGTCGGCAAATTCACATGGAACTTTGAATTGAGATTCTACGGTAAGTCGACTAGAGCATGGCTGATGACTACAAAACATGAGAAAACCCAAAGTGTACCTGAACCTGTGAAGGAAAATCTGTTTAGGCGATCACAGTGGTCTCCAATCAATTCCCTGTGTGCAAATTCTGCATACTAGGTATTGGACTTTAGATTCGGATGCCAAATCAGCGCTGCGCCAAGATACGAGGGCATCCATACTTCGCTAATTCCAGCGGGCCAATTACGAGAAAATTTTGCGATTAGCGTTTTCGTCAATCAAACAATTAGACCAACCTTACTTGAAGTCATACTTTGACTCATAACCAACATTCAACCTTCTATCAATTTACCATAAGGTTTCGTTGCAAAGTTGCATGAGTTATATGCAACACCCTCTCGGAAGAGAAATAACTTACAGCACACCTGAACTCCAAAATACGTAGAAAAACTCCATTAACGCTGAAAAGAGACGCCTAGACAGAGGCAGCGAGAAATACAGGCCAGTAGTAATACGAAACCTTTGTCGATGGTGATATTCGCCCAAATGCAGCGGCACACATAAGCTTTGCAGCTCCTGATAAATATCGAAAAAAAAAAAGTAGGCAGTGTTACACCTGAAAAATCCGCTTCGTTAGCCCAAAAGAAACGACTGAGAGCTCCTCAGCCTGACCGATTTGACAACCTCGCTTTCCACATAGAAGCTCAACAAATTGTATCAAGCATTCCGAGCCAAGGAGGAGCTGGCCTAATCAAAATGCTGTTTATTGATGCGCTGAAAGACTGTTGGAGATGTATATAGAATTTAGACCAAAATTTATGAGCAAAACATGAAACTATTAATATGTGCGTTCTTCTTAGCAAATACGAAGTGGAATACGCGAACAGAAAAAGAAACTTATTAGATAAAATTAAATTTTTTAATATAAAATTTTAAATCTATAATTAAAATTATAATGAATAATATACATTACACATTTACGATTAAACTGAAAGTTAAGAGATTTAGGACGGAACAAATATTCTACAGAAAAGAAAATGGAGGTACGCAGACTAAATACATGGCGAGCGCACCCCACCCTTCCCCCCCTACTCGTCACGAGCCATAAGTTATGTAAACTATCACTCATACTCACGCAGTACACTTCACCTCTCTCGAAATTCGCTTTGATTTGAATGAAGGTGGATTTTAGGAGCACGCTAAACGAACAACATTCTTAATCCAATGCGAAAACGCCCAAAAACTTAGCTTGAATCAGGGACTTGTGACAAAATGTGAATAATGGCTCATATCACCGCTTGCTGGTCATACCCTTATCCCGTTACGACTCACACCCTCGACTCCTCCATCCCCGACTCTCCCTAAACGCTTACCAGAACACGCCTTGCTTACCATTGAACTTCAAGATGACGTATCCTTAGAGCAGCTTTATATAAACTAAGGCAGTGGAACAAAGAGAGGTTGCCCTCCCACTTTTCAGCGTATCTGCATCTGCTCGATCATCAATTATCGACTCTGTGGAGAGATAGAACGGTTGAGAGGAAGCGTCTAATGGCCCTAGAAGTGCAATTAATGTGCAACGAGTATGCATACGACCTGTCTGCAGAAGTCCTCCGGTTTGCAAGGAAGAGCTTGACAGATCGATTGAAGCGTTTCCGCCACCTTATCTCAAAGAAGTAAACGTTAGTGTTGTCAACTTAAATGAGACTCCGTAAAGTGAAATCCTGTAAACGAAATTTCGCCATCGAATTAATAGTCACCTGTGTTCTGTATTTGTATAAAAACGAGTAAAGCGAATTGGACGGATACCGCTTATTACGAATACGACCGGCCACGTCATTTTGACTCACTATCAATAATCAGGTGCATTTGAAAATGCCGATGTATTTTCTTGCTTGTAAAGTGAATATCACGAGGCCATAGTCCAAGGGTTGTAGAAATCGAGCGTTGTGTCATGCTGCCGCGGACGCGAGATTCCTCAACCACCACATGTTGGATCTGTGAAAGTAGAAATTCGTTGGCTGATCGGAGTCCACTTCAGGCCGAGTATCGGGTGGGCCTGCAACATTTTACCGCTCCAGCTCCCTTGTCTCTCGTCATCTCTCGCAGCCTCACTTTTTTGTACTGCTGCTCGCTCTGCAGAAGTGGTGAGTAAACAATGGCGCCTCGTTAACACGCGCACGATACGGGCCAATCACATCTTGTACCTCGTCCTCCTCTACTAAGAGCACAAGGGAAGGGTAATCTTTCGTATGGTTTCCGTCTAAGCGCACGATGCGAAACGAAAGACTAAACTACTGCTTGCGCGCCTCCCAACGCCTACGAATAATTTTGGCAAAAAGTACACTAAACACATCACATCCGGGATCCGCGCGACACAAACACAACCACTTTATGTTTTACAAATCGATGAATGAATCTCAATGACATTCAATACAAAATCAATAATTTTATCTCTCTGCTATCCGTCAACGCCGACCGCACACACCGCGCCAAACACCAAACCTTACACCCCCGTTACGCCAGACTCAGCAATTGGCACTGTGTAACATGGAGATCTAAAAAAGCAAATCGAACAATGGCATGAACATCTGGCTACCTGCAAGTCGTCCTGCTAAAAGCCAAAAATCTGAGCGACTTAACATCCATTTAGAATTGAAATACCCGACTCTGAGAAGTCAGAACGCGTGGCCGCAGCCAAAGAAGGGAATGGTCATCGCTAAAGTGCCTTAAAATATATTATCATTTTGTCCTTACCCTAGCTGGAACAGAAAGACTCGAGAGACTCATCGATCACGTGCTGTTGAAATATATAATCACGAAACATTGCCAAATCGATCATTTTCGCCGCCTGTCTTCTACATTGTGGAAAACAAACAAAAAAACCAATCATTTCGCTAGATTAAAGCAAAGAACCGGTAATGGAAACTAGCAAAAATATTTAAATTCAATTTGTCTCTCGACTCTCCACCAAAACAAAATCATTGCTCGGCAAAATTATTCACAGCCACATAGGCGACGCTTTCAACTTCCTATTTGTTGTGTATACATAAAATTGAGATATGAAACGCACTTGCGAGCTTGAGGCAAAAAGTAACAAGTACAGTAAAACAAAATGCTACGGCACCCAACATGGCGAAACTCCTTAGCTTCCATTAGGGCAAGGTAAATAATCGAAACAAGTAAAACTTAAAAGGATAACAGAATTTGGAGAAAAATGTACTTTGTAACTGTCTCTCTCCATTTTTTTTTTGCGCTCCTCCGCCATGGTGAAGCATCACTACTAATAAATCAGTAGCAGACTTAGAAGACCAAAGATATAAAAAGAAGAGAGGAATATTGAAGCGGTAACTACCGACAAATAATAGTTGGACGCGAGTATCTGGAAGTAGCACAGATATAGCGAGCTAAGCAAACGATGAAACAAAGTGGGGACCATTGAGATGAGGGGAGGGGTAGGGCAGGCCCCAACCTCCTGAGAATTGCGACTTTTGCAAAAAAGCACAGCGTGGAATGTGTGCTATGAAATTTGGCGAGCTGAGGAATTAATTTACATTTTTCATCCGTCCTCTGTCAGCCACCTAGCACATTTGCTGAACCCCGCGAGTATTGGCTAGTACTCCCAAGTGAACCCTTTCAGAATAATAGGGGATCTTCGTTCGAAATCCCGAATTACTCAAATATGACGTTGAGCAGACAGTTGACCATTCAAGTGAAGATGTAGACAGTTCGCGGGATAAAATGAAATCTCGATGGAAATTGAATAGAAGAAATGAACGACGGCCGGCGACCATGACACGAACGGCACTGTGCAAGTTATCGGCGTGAAAGTTATACACTTGTGAACAAACTCGCCACAGCTGACAGCACATGATCCTGGCCTCACTGTGGCTAATGCACTTGATAATGAACCACCGCAAACCACCACAACAGTGCACATGCACCCTCTGCCGCCACAATCAAAACGATAAAAATGATTGGAGAAATACTAGAAGCACATGTGTCTAATGTTTACTGGCTATTCAGAATTTTAGAGCTGTTTGCTTATTTTTTATTTATTATTTTCATAATGTAGTGGCAAGTGGCATGCTTCCCACGGAAGATCACGGTCCGGGGAGCAAATCCTGGATCGTGAGTCGCCCGGTCCAACCAAGCCTTCCATCCCTCCGGGATTGGTTAATTGGTACCAAACTTGCCTGGGGGATAAAAGAAATACTGACTTGTTCATCGGCTGTCCCCCGCAAATCTTTGTATAGGCCACATTGCATTCAAAGGCCATTACGAATGTACAAATGGAACTATAATGCGTTCCGCATCCCAGGGGATTGGTTAGGTGCAAATGCTTTACCCTTTGTCCTTTTATAGCTTTTGCAGTTCAGAAGCTCCAACTAAACCTCTGGCAAAAGTTACTTGTCATGTAGAAGACTGCCACTTTAAGAAGCTTAATAGAACGTTTTACTAATGAGCACAGCATATAAATATCCTAACAACTACTAAACGCCGAATAAAAATCCTGTTCATTCAATGACGAGTTTTGTTTCGGGTGCCACTCCAAATCGCTGTTTGTGTTCTTCGAACAAACTGTTTAGCTTCTCCATATAGAGCTCGTGAAGTTCGTCGATTTGTTCCTGTGTTGGATTCGCGACCTTTTCAACTGGTATAGGAGCTCCAACTACGGTATCGATGGGCTTTCGATATGGAAGATAGCCAAAATTGAGCTGAAAAATACAGCGTTTCCGAAAGCTCGGTAAGTTTATATTCTAAATCATAGTGACCGAAAAGCTCCCAAATATAAATTCTAGTGGAGTTAACACATAGCGAACGTGATGGTTATGGAACTATTCGAATGCCTTTCATATAAGGAACGCTAGAATGAAGCGATTGTAGTCATTATAGAGAGCGCCCTGGGGAGGTATATGCGTCACACGAAGGAGAAGCTTGGCTGCTACGGAGGAAAGGGTGGTGATTTTACGGCGAGAGGTGGGCTAGCTGTTGAGCAGTATTCCATAGGCAGGTGCCTGACAGGATGCCTGTCGCCGGCAAGGAGGCGGAAGTGGTGTACTGTAATGGTTTCCGTCTAGCAAAATGGAATTTACCATTGTACGCCCTAAATCGCTCATCACGCGCTGCGACTCATCCGCTGCCTTCCTGCTGCGCGATGGGCTTTCTGTCGGGTACCCTTCAAAAGCGCTCCCCCCGAATGTGTTCGCTGAGTAAGTAAACCAGCCCTTTTGGCGTTTCTGCTGGAAGCGTATACTGAATGTTGGGGAGGGGATGGGATCCCCGACGGTCGACGGTCTACTGCAACTTGGTCCTTAAAATCGCTTCAATCCGATGCTTACCTCTGGGCTAACCATAAGCCTTAAAGAGAGGATGGACCTGCAAAAGCGTAGGTCTTTCCTTTCTCTTAGGTTTAGTCCTCTCTCACAGGTCCGTTTTGGCTTCGACGGGTACTAACGGCAGTTTGTTTGCTCACACCCCCATGCGTCTGCAAGCATTCAAGGCTCCGGCCGACTTGGTTGTCAGAAATTACGGCTTCAAGCCGAAAGGTGTACATAGCTGACCTGCAAAATACCTCGTCCATAAAACCACGGAAGGGTGTAGCCACCGATGCGCTTCACCCATGACTGAAAACTCCGCAAAAGCGATTCTTTGGGTTGTGAACCTGAAAGTATATGGCTGACGATGCAACTACATATGAGTTGGAATACTGGATAGTTTGTGTAAATAACAAATATATAATCATGCTCTCTACCTACCTGTTTGAATATCTCATTCTCCCCAAAAGAGTAAACTGGAACGAGATGTGCTCCTGTTTTCAGCGCCTCTCTCACAAATCCTTTACGAGACTTCAAGACGAGCTTGTGGTGACCAGGATGCGCATCGAGTGCTTCCTCAGCACCGCCTAGTGAAAAATGTGACATTTTTCTATTTTATTGATCTGCAGTTATACAGAAGCTCTTTTTTACAATTAATCTTACTGAACAATACACGATCACAGGCCTGCAACATTTACTACTCACCAACCACAATAACAACTGCTCGTCCGGTTTCAGGACCGTTGAGCACGTACTCGATGCTCTCCTTCGAAACGTCGATGAGGCCCAGGAGAAGGAGCAGCTCACGTCGTATCATCATTTTGAAGTTCGACGACAGAGTGCATACCGAAAATTGAATACCCGGAAACTGAAAACTCCGAATTTGTGACAGGAAAAAGAAGTGCATCCTAATCTGAAGGAAAATAACCTTTCAGAGGCTTGCTTTCTTATTTTTAGGTACCTTTTTATACTAGAGCAATATTACCATCTCAAATTCGATATCTTTTCGGTGACTCAAGCGCCTAAAGGACCTGAAGGATATGATCCATTTCGAGCTCACGCCCCCGCCATCCACTACCGCAGAAGAGAGTAACAACGATTCTTCTCCTCCTCTGCTCGATCAAGTGAGGATCGTCTCTAATAGCTTCTCGCCAATAACGGATCCTTCGTCGCATGGATCCCTCGTCTGAAGCCACAGTAAAACGGGATTCGACGGGATTCTGGCAATACAGACTAGGGCGGGGCGATTCCTATTCCGTATATTTGTCATAAATATTGCAGTACTTATGTCTAATAGCGTCGACTTCAGATCCGCATGGCGTATAATATAGTCGATCACAGTAGAGATGACCACTATTCGACAACCATTAGGCGCACCACTAATCGAAGACTGCTCAGTTCCCACAGATAAGCAATGCATGTTCTAGCCTTTTTTGGCCGCGTGGGACAGGCGATTTTTCACATCCGCGCCCGCGTCGCGTTTAATCTGGGAAATTTGCGTAGTATATGCACAAAAAAATATAGGGTTATTTGAAGATACAACAGTAGAGGCCCCTGTTTGAAGCGGGTCACTGCGGGCCAGGACGAATATCGGTCAAGGAAATTCTCGAGGTCGTACTTTTCAGGGTGGGTCATGGGGGGTCGTACTCTCTGGGGCCAGCAAAGTCAGACAGGAGAGAGAGAGGGTGTAGCGCAGGAGAAAACAAGGATATGTGAGAAAACATGAGATAAAATATTCTGTGCAGGTCCAGTCGCGCCATTCCTTTACTTTTATGAGAAGGACGTATTTGAAAGTAGTACAAGGAATGAAACTGCATCTCCGCAACGTGTAACGTGCTGTAGAGGCACCTCCTTTATCTAGGCCCTCTTTCTCCCCCTCAGTACCTCGTCGAAAATGAGGCAGTTGTTAGGGAGCTATCGCAAACCGGCAAGAGTTCTGGAAAAATCATGGGCGAATTAAGCAATTCTTAGGTTCCGGGAGTTACGAAATGTGTTAACTACAACACAGTTTCTGTCAACAGGGCATCACCACATGTGTAACACCTTCCAATAGATTCTACAACTTGAAAGGAGGTCGGATGCATGACTTATACTGAGACGATATCGATGACGATGACAATTGCCCTTTTTCTTGTGCTTGGGAAAATTCATTGTAGACATACTTCGAGCGCTGTTAACAATTTATATTTGCAATGGTGAAGAAGGGAGCGGCTATTTGAGCGTTCGAGAATCATCCTTGATGGATTCTCGACGCAAATATCTACCTAGAAAGTGCAGAAGGAAGCTAAATAGACTGTTAGAAAGGGCGAACCTTTCGCTTTGAAGAGTGTCTTGGTTTTTCCAAAATCTTGCAGAATTAGAGAGATATTGCCTTTTGAGTGGCAAAAGCTCGCATGAAAAATTCGGGATCCTCGACGCTGCATCGACAAAATTTGAGAGAGCGTATCTCTTCGAGTGTAAAGCTTTTAGATCAATTTCAATATGGCCCGGTAGTAGCACATCAGCTATATCTAACCCGACCACATACTGCTCCAAAATTCGAGAAATGGGGGGATGGAACCTTTTCATCGAGAGTGTAGATTTTGACGGTTTCGAGAGGGGTTTCGGCAAAACTGCCCCACAGATAAACCGCGCTGAACCTAACGCTTTGCTGTGCAGTGATGGAACTCGCTTATTCACATCAAGGCAAAGTTAGGGGGGTCAAATCAATATCCCGATCTGAGAGGGGTCGTCACTATAAACGAGGGTAAATATAGATCTACTGTCTGAGAGAGGCGTCGAGAGTGAACGTACACGCGGAGAGCACAGACGGCTCGCGCGTGGCAACAGTGAATGTTCGCGCAGTGGAGCGGGACTGAACAGGCGGAAATCCTCGACGAATCGTCGACAAATCCTCGACAGATTTTCACCCGACTTAAAACCATCTCACCTTGTCATATTTTCCAGTACCATTGGTGGCAAAATTCGCGAACACTGCCATGGCGATAATTCCGTGCGGGTGACAGCCAATAAGGTAATTCTTTAAAAAAAACGATTAGTTTTGGTAGGTGCTGTAAAAAATACCCATAGTCGGAAACTTCTTCTAGAATATTGAAGAGAGGAAGTTGTGACAAAAGTGAAGCCGGTTCTTCCTATTCATAAAAGATACCTACATGATTTCGTGGAAGATCGACAGTTTTATGGAGTGTAACTGGGAAATAGTCGGCAAACCACTTATGTACAGTCCATCTGTAATTAATCGCACATAATAAAGGTGAATTAATCTCCTAAATAACCTGATTACTACATAACCAATTCTAATAATGTTACATTCTAAGCATCGTTAGAATAATATGAAGTGCGGGTTATATGTGAACCCGAAAGTGCTAAGTGGGAGCGCCACTAGCAAAAGGAAAACCGCTGAGAAATGCCATGAATCAAGGTGGAGCTATTCAACAAGCAGGTATGAATCAAAATTGTGTTTTCTGAGGGAATCTAATCCTAAACAGCTCCATGTTAATAATTATATTTTAATGTTTAGGACACATGTGCCAGATATCATCTAAGGTCATGGCGTAAAATTGAGTTTCATCCTAAGAGTTTAGAGACGATTTGATGTTTGGTGTTTGGCGCTGAGTAATCCAATCACTTTCCCGGAAATAGCAAGAAATCTTAGACTCGGTTACGTGTTGAACTTAGGGATAGTTCAATCTCTTTAACAAAAATGCCACCACTGTTTTCCGCCAAAAGATCCGAAGGGTGAACTACGAGCGCCTTAAGTAATCATGGCCAATTCTGCATCTTATTCGCAAACTCTCCGACAACTGCGGGCATGTGTTGATAAATACAATACCCCTACGCCACTAATTTTTGTCAATCGACGGATTGCGACGTGTCGGAAACCGTCGGCAAACCGTCGGCATCGCCATAAACTCTTTAAAAATGGATCGCTCGCCTGCAGTTTTATACCATCTGAATAGCTCTGCTGCGAGATCTACCAAGATGGTTAAATTCAATTGCTGAAAGAGCTCCATCTAGGATTGCGCCATGCACTCGACTCCATCCCGAGAAGTAATGAATATGCTTTGTATGGTGATGCGCCATATAAGTCCTCGCTATGCAGGCCTGATCACCCACAGAAACATGGATCTCAGCACCCTCAGATAACGCCACGTACCCAACCGGCCCACCATATGTGAGATTGAATGATGTTTTTTTTCGAAATTCACACTTTTTCAGTTCGTTCTATGAGCGCTAATGGCTAACCGTGCCGCTGATCACCCATTCTTCCAGCTACAAGTGAGAATCTTCGAACAGTTTCCAGCAGTAGTAGTAGACCTATTATTGACCATTTGCGGAAACTGAGAAGATAGCCAGGAATCTCTCCACAGCCCGTAGACTCCAGTTACTTCTCCTGAAATTGACTTTAGAATATTATGGTAGCGGGTAAGCGCTCCGTCCGTGGTGTGGCCCAAACATCCCTCTCCGTCAATGCCCTTAAAATGAAATCAAAGTTTTTTGCTCTTCCAGATGAACTCTACAGAGCTGAGGGGTGCACCGTTTCGATTTTCCCATGAAAAACTGTACCGAATGCTGTACAACTCAGGTTTCACACAAAACTTTGTTTTTCTCACTTTTCGCTCCCCATTGCGATCGTGCCTCACCAGCCATTGCGCCACGTGCGATTTAGCGAGAATTCTCTCCACCGACCGTGGACTCCGAGTCACGTGTCTGTAGGAAAAAGTTAGAAAATTTGGTCAAGGGTAAGCTTTCCTTCCGTGGTGTGGCCCCAAACATCACTCTCCGTCATGCCCTGAAAATGACATCAGATATTTTTGCAATTTCCAGATGAACTCGCAGACGCGGAAATGTGCCCATGGATTCCGCGTGAAAAATGCTATCGAATGATATACATTACTCGCTCCAGTTGAAACTTTGTTTTTCATCCGTTTTCAGCCTTCCCCTATTGCCAGTTGCGCATCATTATTCACTATGACTAATCCCAAAATCTAAAGTTTCATTTTTCGTCGAAACTTTTGCCTATTGGCGTAATTCGATGCCCTGATTACGATATGACATTCATTCTCGTAGGGGGCCCCAAAGCTCACACGCTCGCCCCATTTTTTGCGACACTGTTCCATGTTTAGAGCAGATGTATGATAGAAAGCTGTGGAGCAGCGACGAATTTCCTTTACTGGCGTTAAGCCTACGGTTACTTGTCTGTAGGAAATTACATAGAAACCTTGGTGGCAGGTGAGTCTTCTTTCCGTAGTGCGACCCCCAAACATCACACCTCGTCATGCTTGCGATATGATCAGAATTTTTTTGGTTACCAGATGACACCTAGAAGACTGAGATTGCACCATTCAATTCTTCATACAAATACTGTCCGACGGTTATCAACTCACTTTTTGGAGAACATCTCGTTTACCTGCCGCTAAGATCCATTTTGTGACATTTCGCAATTTTCGAAAGGGATTTTTGAGGAAATTCGAGAAGGGAGGGACGAACTCTACTTCCTATCGTAAGCGTAGTATACTTGTTTGTTGGAAAAAGATGATACGCTCGGGCTTGAGCTGTGTTTCTTCCCTGGTGTGGCCTCAAACATCGCTCTCCGTCATGCCCTGAAAACGAAAACCAGATTTTTTGGTCTCCCACGGTGCTCTGCGGATATGTGGTGTACACCTGTTCAATTCCCATGCAAAAATGTTAATCGAACGATATACATCTCAGTTCCCACTTGAAACTTTCGTTTTTCCACCGTTTTCGGCCTTTTCCTCATCGCCGTCGCCTTCCCTCAGCCTTCTGCCACCCACGGTGCTCTATTCACGTGCGCGGAAGCGTGAGAGCTTACGTGCAGCGCGATGGCTTTTCTCGTAGCTGGCGGGCAGCCGATCGATACAACCGCTATGCGTGTCGAAAGTGCGCTGGAAAGTCACCACGTCTCCGCGCACGTGAATAGCACGTGGGTGGCCAGGTGAGGAAGGCGATAGGCGATAAGGAAAAGGCCGAAAACGGTGCAAAGAACGTTTCAAGTGGGAACTGTTGATGTATATCGTTCGATGGCATTTTGGCATGCGAATCGAACGTTGTACACCACAGATCCGTAGAGCCACCTGGAGACCAAAAAATCTGGTTTTTATTTCAGGGCATGACGGAGACGCATGTATGAGGCCCCCCCGGGAAGAAACACGTCGTCAAGCGAGTGTATCATCTTTTCCAACATACAAGTAAACTTACTCTACGATAGAGCGTCGTCCTCCCTTCTCGAATTTCTTAAACTTCCCTTCGAAATGAGCGAAACCGGGAATTGCGAAATCCCAAAATGGATCTTAGCGCTGGTCAACCGATGTTCTCCAAAAAAGTGAGTTGTATACGCGTTCGACAGTATTTGTTATGGAGAAATTGAATGGTGACATCTCAGTCTTCTAGTTCATCTGGATAACCAAACAAAAATCTGATCATACACTCGCCAAGGGTCATGACGAGGTGTGATGTTTGGGGCCACACCACGGAAGGAAAGCTTACCCTTGACCAAAATTTCTACCTCTTTCGCTACAGACAAGTGACCGGAGTCCACGTCGGTGCGAGAGAAATTCTCGCTAAATCGCACGTGGCGCCAAAGGCTGGAGGACGATCGGCAATGGAGCAAAAAATAAGAAAAAACAAGTTTTGTGTGAAACCTGAGTTCGTACACCATTCGGTACTATTTTTCATGGGAATCGAACGGTGCACGCCCTCAGCTCTGTAGAGTCATCTGGAAGAGCAAAACTCTGATTTTTTCATTTTAGGGCATGACGGAGAGGGATGTTTGGGTGCACACACACGGACGGAGCGCTTACCCGTTACCAAAATATTCTAATCAATCTTACAGAGAAGTAACTGGAGTCTACGTCTGTGGAGAGATTCCTGCTATGCTCTCAGGTTTCCGCAAATCATCTCCTCTAAATGTGGGGATGCACATAATAGGTCTACTACTACTGCTGGAAACTGTTCGAAGATTCTCACTTGGATGAAGAATGCGTTGATCAGCGCACGGTTAGCCAATTAGCGCTCTAGAAGATATTAAAGATCGTGGAATTCGCAAAAAAAACATTCGTTCAATCTCACCATATGGTGGACCGGTGGTACGTGGCGTATTCTCAGGTTTTGAGATCCATGTTTGCTGTGGGATGATCAGGCTGCATAGAGGGACTTATAATGCGCATCACATACAAAGCATATTCATTACTTCTCGGACATGGAGGTCGAGTGCATGGCGCAATCCTAGATGGAGCTCTTTCAGAAATTGAATTTAACCATCTGTGAGATCTCGAGCAGAGCTATCAGATGGTATAAACTGCAGGTCGAGCGAACCATTTTTAAAGAGTTATGCGAGCCGACGGTTTGCGACGGTTTCCGACCGCGCAATCTCGTCGATGAACAAAATAGTAGCGGTATTGTAGGTTGTTGAAAGCCTTTCTAGATGTGTTACAAGGAGACCAAATGCCTGAAACTCTAAGACCCGATCCTATGACCTTTGCCTGCAAGACAATGCTCCTATCGCTGCGCATCGTCGCCTTGTAACTTCGTTCGAAGAGAAGTTCGTCATTCAGAAGAAAAAAAAAAACAGTTCGAACGCAGTCACTTTAAAGGACGAATTCACGATCAGAGGGGAAATCGAATTAGGAAGAATTCACCTGGTTGAGGACCGCGGAGCTCCTAAGTGTGGCGACTGAAGGCACAATTTGCACAGGAGGAGTTGACCTCGTTGACCTATTAAGCACCCGCGCGCTGGTCAGTGCAGCGCCACCGATCATCTGATCACTCGCCGCAGGTCTATACGTGGTGAGTGATTGGATAGGTGAGAGAGCGTAGCGTTGAGAGAGGGCACAGCGATGATAGTCGCATCAATGCTCAAATCAACGGGCAAGGAAGTGGTCCCCATTTCTCGGGTTCTGGGCCGTTTCGCATGGTTTTTCCTTCTTTAGTGTGCCACTCACCCATCCGCTAACTCAACTTGAAATGGGTTGCCTTACCAGCGTGAATTCGTCCTTTAAAGTTCGGACAGACCTTCCTGCTGACCTCTCTTGAGTAAGAATCCAGTTCAAAGGAAGCACTTCATTGTGTCCGTGACGCGTAATTGATCAGTGAAGGTGTACTTCTGAGAGTACCGGTTAGTTTAGCATTACTCCTGAAAGGCTTCCACAACTTGGATTGCAGGTACAGGAAGTGGTTAAACCTGGGCAAGGAAGGGCTTTAGCTCGACATGACCACCGTTCACATATCATTTTATCCTCAATGTTGGAGAGGCCCAACGGAGGGCCGCTGTCTAGGACTACGGGTAAGATACCAAAGAGTGCTCCCCCAACTGAATTTGCCTCTTTCCTCGTTGGGATATGGAGGTGATATCAAGTAAATCATTCATATTTAGCTTGCACTGCTGTATCGATACTAACTGATGTACAACAGTGCCACTCACCTCTGCACCTCATTCACTTGCGTAACCACCTCGTATAGGCGACTTCTCTCATTAGAAGTACCATATACCATAAAGCAGTAGAGCATCCATTGGAACGTGAAAAGCCTGCAACAAGTACTGCTTAGCACTATTCGCACTAAGATGTAAACTCTTTGAATACCCCTGATATAAATTAATTTCAAATCTAAAATTATGAGCATTGATTGTCATTTTTAACCGATCTCAAGGAAACTACAGAAAATTATCCCAGATGCCTTTCCATTCTTCTAAAAATATGGATGATAAAAGATCGATATATGATGATCAAGAACAAGGATCCCCAAAGCTTCTGCGCTCATCACTTACATGTAATAGTGTGCCAAGGAAGGAAATCACGCCAGCGTGTAGTTTGTGTTGTGATAATTTAATGGGTTTAGCAATTTGGCTCCATTTTTCTGCCGCGGATGTTCCGTAATTTCCTCTAATAAATTGCAAAACGAAGCGAGCAAACGTTTTTAAAGGCACAATCCAGGCAGAGATCGTGTGAAAGCCCTCCTTCCAGTCTGTAGTATAGACCA
This sequence comes from Ostertagia ostertagi, assembly GCA_036418205.1. NCBI lineage: Eukaryota > Metazoa > Nematoda > Chromadorea > Rhabditida > Trichostrongylidae > Ostertagia > Ostertagia ostertagi. The sequence continues at coordinate 127,153 of MU868486.1, read as the reverse complement.
GGCAACCCTAACGTTGTTACGAGTAACAACGGGGGTCTACCTGGTGAGTTTGTAGGAGGGGGGTCGTACCCGTTTTAGTTGCTCGAAATCCTGTGTGGGATTGAGGAGGAACTAAGATTTCGTGGTAGTAGACTGTGTGAGTGGAGGGCGCACAAGATAAAAATTTCCGTTTCAGCCGTCGTATATACTTCCCTAGAAAGGGAAGTAGTGAGATTATAGGTGTAAAGTAGAGTAAATTGGTTGAAATCTAGGAATTATGGTAATTTTATTGTTTCAGAGGTAGCTATATACGATGATGGTGTCGAGGTGTCGAAAAGGGGGTCGTGTCAATCCACCTTGGGGGGGGGGGCGTAAAAGTTTTTCGAAAGAGTAAAATTTTCGAAAAGGTAACAACGATAGGGTTGACCCTGTATAGACCCCCCGGAGGGCAATCACAAATGTGGCGTTCCTGTGCATGGAAACCACCCGATAAGCGCGCTTGGGTCTTGCAAAGTAAGCTACCCAAGCTTGCAGATTTTTTTCCTGTCAGGCTGTTGTCTGGCGATCTCTCATCTGTAGCGCTCTCTCGCCTCGCTACTCTCCCTCCCGCTTAGTCTCTCATTCCCTAAGCACAGCCGAATAGGAAGGTGAGTGAGCTCCTACCTAAGCGTTTTTGACGAATTCTTTTCCTTATTTCTTTACTGCCGCCCACTTCCCACCAATAAGCATTCGCATTCGAGTACAACAGCCACGTCAATGTGATCCTGGGGCGTGCATTTAGGTAACACTACAGGAAATCACAGGGCATGGGCATGCTCAATGGCGATCCAGAAACAGAGAAACAGACACGTCAAGAAAACACGATAAGGGGGAGTCCTCGCTTGGCCGTTGATCTTCGTTCAGGAACGGGAGCAGCTCACAGAAGGCGACGGACGTATGGACGAGTTTGCCGTGGTGGATTTTGGTGGCGCCATGTCATTCCATGCTCCACTAGAGTTACTCCAAATGTACCGCCACTGGCAACCCAGCTCGTCCAAACAGCTAGCACAACTGAACTATGAGGATTTCACAATAAACGCAAGAGGTCGAAGAAAGGGAAAATTTCCTTGTGGGGAGACAGGCTGACCTCCTGAGTGTGCTGACCGAAGCGCAATGGGCAGCGAAAGATTTGGCCTCGGCGATCTAGCATGCCCCACTCCTGGCGCTGTTGGCGAGGTACGCCCACGGACTATCTAATCACTCGCCGCAGGTCTATACGTAGCGAGTGACTAGAGAGCAGAGAGTGTTGGAGGGGGCTCAGCGATGAGGGTCGTATCAATGCGCAAATCAACGAGCAAGAAAGCGGTCCTATCTCTTGGGTTTTGGACCATTTTACATGATCTTCCTCATCCCTGTTTGACTGACCACCTCTAACCTTATTTCCAACGAGCTAGCGTTTCGTAGTGAAATCTGCCTTTTTGTGGGCAGTGTTTATCATAAATTCTCACATTTCGCTTCAGAGGAGTCCTGAAAACGGGAAAAAAGTAGATAGAGGTTAGAGAACGAGGGAAGGTTGAATGATGATGGTGGGCGTGCCGTGGGAAAAAGCGGTAAGGGTTTGTCACCGAACTATTCGTTCCAGGACGTCTTGGAGACTGGGAGAAAAGGGTAAACCTTCACAAAGAAGGGAGGTCTAATGCTATTGGTAGGTAGGCATGCTCTGGAATGGGCGCAGCCATCCACGGAACTAGGTGGGGCGTGCACCATCATGGGCGAAGTTACCCACGAAAGATAATACCGTTTCCAGGCAGTCTGAGGAGCGTCAAAAAAAGTCTGACAACGGAAGGAAGGTCAACTGGGTGGGGCGACACAGAGTGGGCGGGGTTGTCCACGAAATATTGCTATTTGTGGGGTGCACGTGAACCCGTGCACACCCAAACTTGTCATTGGATAAGGCTTGAATAGCGATATTTGCCTTGTATCCATTTGCAGATACTCATGGACGCTAGGATTAAAATCTCGAGAGGAATAGAACGCAACTTTTTGCTTTCTACCCATTAGCAGCACAGTACTCACCATCAAACCATGATATTGCGCTACTAGCAGTTATGGGATTGATCAATCGTCCGCTCCCACTTTTCAAACGAGGGGTCGCAAACTTCCTTTTTTTTCCTCCCGCGAACGACTATTTCCACGGCTTTGATGGTGAGGATGGCGGTTAGCGCGAGGGAAGGGGAGGGTCATAGAGTTGTAGTGAGGAAGCTGAATAAGGCTGGTGGTGCTGGTTGGGGTCGTATTGAGACCACTCCCTTCGAAGACAGGGGAAGGGGAGGCGCTAACTTTTTGGAAAAGGTGGTTGACATTTCTCCCACCCAGTGTAAGAAACACTCCGAATATCGATCTGTTCTTGAAAGATTCTCCTTACACGTGGTATCAACCTCTTACGAGAGAAACTACACCGATTTGTGGTCTACAACCCAACTACTCACTAGGCCTTATATCTATCTTTAGACCAGATATAGAGGGAAAAACTACGATCTCACCAGAACGAAGGGCATCAGAAATCCTATGATGGACAGTGGATAGGTGAGGAGGAAGTGATACAGAACTCCGAGAACGAGCTTCTGTTCATCCCATGGTTCGAACAACGGCGAAAAGTCGATCCCGAAAACCACACTCTTTTTGAACATGGACACTGAATCGAAATCCTTGCTGTCATTGAAATTGACGCATCTCATGCTCAAGAGGCGAGAATACAAGGTGCTATACAAGTAGGGTGGGCACGCCGCATTTTTTGAACAGAAATGTATGCAATTGAGACTGCTGTCCGCTACTATACTGTCGAAACCGTGACCCACGCGAAGTGCACCCAATCTGGGGGGTGGGAGGGGGTTAAGGGCAGTCACATGACACATGTGAGAAAATGGGCTTGCCCACCCCACTTGTATAGAGCCAGAGATAATGAATTGAAGTTGAGCGTGAGCAGAATCTAGTTGGCGAATTCACAGTAAGAATGTGAAAACTTATAAAACTGCACAAAGAAAGATAATCCATTTACCGGAGACCACATTTGCGATACTAGCGCAGTGGATTGTTGGGCAAACCAGATCAATTAGAGTGGTTGCAGATCAGTGCGTTACGTGATCTTAGGAGATTTCTCGTGTCCATTTTGAAAGCCTACCCATGTTTCAAAGCTTCAAATCAAAAACCCAATTGCTATCCATTTAATTACAAAGCTCCATGCGAGTGATGTGGGCACGAGCAGCTTTTCGCGCATGTTAAGTGATTGCCCTCATCCCCCACCCTAGGCTGGCTACACTCTCCCTCGCTCACGAATTCTCCGATTCTCGTGGCATTATAGTAGCGGGCAGCAATCCCACTTACATACATTTCTATTCAAAAATGGCGGCCTGGATTTCTGTGGGAGGATGCTTTGCACGTGGATGAGAGGAAACGTGGGTTGAAGCAACAGTTCCAGCAGTGCTTTTGCTTTCAAAATAGAAGGTGCACAGCCCTAGTCAAGAACATCTGAAGCCGATAGAAACTAATCGAACACTCTCGGAGCAGGCGGGACTTACAAATCCGTGGACCCATACATAGGCGGCCGTCCAATCGTAGCGATTGTAAAGGTACAGCATTGAATGCGTATCGATCCTGTCCTAAGACACGTCATACAATCGATACTATCCAGGGATTATAATCACTGGGGAAAGAATGCGATATTTTGCAAATAGCGGTCGTAGCACGCTATTTAAGGGTAAGACCAGGGTGGGGAATAGTTCCTGCTTCACAAACCAACAAGTGGTAAGTGTTTCACTTTGTCAGTGAGCAGTAAGTGAGTTGGTTAGTATACTTTAATATATGAAAGACTTCGAAAGCTTCTACTTATTTGACGAAGGCGCTAAGCGCCGAAAGCTCGCCAAAATGACCTAAGTTTTTGCAAAAACTTTTGCACTCACACTTTTGAATGAGTAGAAGATAGATCTTAAAACCCGTGATTGCCGTATAAAATATTTTTCATAATTGAAAGGACTCGCTCGCCATAGACGACCCAAAGTTAGCAGTGCACTGGTACACTCTGAAAAGTCCAGTTTGCAACTGTGGGATCCTTAATGAGAATTAGCTACTCTCAACCGCCCCTCCTAAAAGCCTATTACACAGCGATAAAGGTACCGCAGTATGCGGGCAAACAAGCCGCTAACAAGTTTTAGGGTCACCGCGCTCAAATATAATAGTAAGTCGCACGATCTCTTCAGCAAGATCATGAAGTCTGATGACCTGCTGATAGGGCAACACAGTAAATAAAGCCTCGTAAAACGCGTATTTGCTCATATCCTACATAATGTCGCTAATCTGGGAGCGCGATGTTGTTCTACAACACCGTAAAACTACGGTCGAAAACAGGGTTAGGAAAGACCTAAACTCTAAATCCACAAAGTTACAAGTACATAAAATTATTTAAGAAAATAAATCAATCCATACTCTCTCCAGCTTTGACAAAAGGCATGGCGCGCTCCTGGGCAACATGAGTAGGAAAGTAAATCTGAATAATTTCTCGGCAATAGTGATTAAGTGATTGCCCTCACCCCCCCCCCCCTCTAGACTGGCTACACTCTCCTTCGCTCACGAATTCTCCGATTCTCGTGGCAGTACAGTAGCGGGCAGCAGTCCTACTTACATACATTTCTATTCAAAAATAGCGGCCTGCCCGCCCTACTTGCATAGCACCAACTGCAATTTTCTGTCTTGGACTCGCAATAAACGGGTAAGTATGAAATGTCTGGATTTCTTGTGGGGGATGCCTTGCACGTGGATGAGAGGAAACATTGATTGAAGCAACAGTTCCAGCAGTGTTTTTGCTTTCGAGTAGAAGGTGCACTAGCCCAGTCAAGAACATCTGAAGCCGATAGAAACTAATCGAACACTCTCGAAGCAGGCTTACAAATTCGTTTACGCATGCATAGGCGGCCGTCCGATCGTAGCGATCGTAAAGGTACAGCGTTGAATGCGTGTCGATCGTCCTGTCCTGAGACACGTCATACAATCGATATTATCCAGTTCGTCAGTCAGCATAGTTGGTCGTCTGATCGTTACTATCGTTACGATCGGAAAGTCGCCTATGTATGCGTCCACGGAGTTGTAAGTCCCGCGTGCTTCGAGAGTGTTCGATTAGTTTCTATCGGCTTTCAACGGTGAGTTTTTTATATGTGTAATAAACAGTGTGAGACTCCAAATGTTTATTGCAAATAACTAAAATTTATTACAAAAGTAATTTCAGAAGTGTGAGTGCACAAGTTTTTGCAAAAGCCTAGGTCTTTTTGGCGAGCTTTCGACGCTTAGCGCCTTTGCAAGCCTGAAATGGAATAACTAAGTAGAAGCTTTCAAAGTGTTTTAGTATATTAAAGTATACTAACCGACTCACCTACTGCTCACTGACAAATTGAAACACTTACCACCCTATTGGTTTGTGAAGCAGGAACTATTCCTCACAACCTCCAACAGATTATAATCTCTGTGGAATGAATGCGGTCGTAGCGCGCTATTCAAGGGTAAGACCAGTATGGGGAATAGTTCCTATTTCACAAACGAACAGGGTGAGCACCCACACTTTTACAATTCCTTTTGTAAAAAGTTTCAGAGTCTTTTGCAATAAATATTCTGAGTCTCACATTGTTTACTACACATTTAGATCAACATGAGACTCCGGGTCAGAACAATCCTGAGGGTGAGTTTTTTGTTCAGTAACATTTCAGATATTCTTGACTGAGGCTAGCGTCAGTCCACACCATTGTTACCGAACCTGCAGGGGCAGTTTTTTTTAAATGCGAAGCGATCTGTCAGGTCCCTAGCATTGGTGGAGGGCGTGCCTCAGATGGAGCACTATACTTAAGCAGAGGTCAACTGATAACAAACAGTTGAGCGACAGTCGTCTGGTGGCACTCACTCCCCCTCCCTTTTTCCCCATCTCTTGTAAGCCTTCTATGTAGAATATATGTATAGCCAATTATGTTATGTTATGTAATAGTGAACACCGCTACACCTTCGGATAAAGGGCAGGCCAACCCTTTCAATCTGATATGGAAATCCCAGGAAGATTTTTTGGAGAAAAACTTTTAAATTCAACAAGTGATGGTACCAGATTCACCAGGAGTTACAGTTTTCCTCTATTACTCAAAACATCCCTCTCCTTCCCTCCCTTTACCACCTCTCTTCGTCTTCGATTCGCGACATCAGATGGAGACCCTGGAGACAACAATGGACGACCAACTGTAAACAGGTAAATAATTTTATATTCTTTTTTCTCGTTATTATAAAAGGAAAATTGAAAAAAACCAGGTTAACATAGCAAACCTGAGGGAAAAAGCGGAAGAAGACGCTCTTCCCCCTTTTCTTTGAATGGGTAGTAACATGCACAATTTATTGTTTAGATTATACTTCGCGATGCAAAATGCTGCGTGGTTTGAATAATACGGTCCTGCCGACAAGATCCACTTTTACAACTACCCACAATAATAATATATTACATACATAGAATGCATATACGTCGAAATAGGATGCGCAATTAGTGAACTGTGAAATTATTCGCGTGATAGGGAACCAAGGCTGCGGGAGAAAGAGAAACTCTCACCCAGTTCGGAAGGTTCCCTTCAATTTTGGTACCTCAGGTGTTTGTGAGCGAGGTCCAACTTTCGCTCTAGTCCAAGAGTTACTTTAGTATTTTTCTTTTGAATCCAGACCACACCGAGACAAAGTCTCGATGATTAATCTGAAGCATTCAAGGGTTACCGTGATTACCGCGATGTTAAAATTTCGACGCCATTAAGGTTCGTTTCATAACAATTTGTGGGCTGGCACAAATTGACCAATACAGGGACAACCAAATATAGTTTAGTACACATAGGGGCATTGAGCAGATTTTTTTCCTACTCTGTTAGAATGAGTAGAAGATACATATCAAAACCCGTAATTGCCGTATAAAATATTTTTCATATTTGAAAGGACTCGCTCGCCATAATCGACTCAAAGTTAACAGTGCACTGCTGAAAAGTCCAGTTTGCAACTGTGGGATCTTTAATGAGAATTAGCTACTCTCAGCCCCCCCTCTCCTAAAAGCCTATGACACAGCGATAAAGGTACGGCAGCATGCGGGCAAACAAGCCGCTGACAAGTTTAAGGGTCACCGCGCACAAATAGTAAGTCGCACAGTCTCTTCAGCAACATCATGAAGTCTGATGACCTGCTGATAGGGCAACACAGTAAATAAAGCCTCGTAAAACGCGTATCTGCTCATATCCTACATAATGTCGCCAATCTGAGATTGCGATGTTGTTCTACAACACCGTAAAACTACGGTCGAAAACAGGGTTAGGAAAAAGCTAAACTCTAAATCCACAAAGTCTTAAGTACATAATTATTTAAGAAAATGAATCAATCCATACTATCTCCAGCTTTGACAAAGGGCATGACACGCTCCTGGGCAATAAGAGTAGGAGAGTAAGTAAATCTGAATAGGTTTGAAGTTAAAGTTAAAGTTATTTAAGCATTCCCAATTCCTTCATCAACCTGCACAATCTTGATTTCTACGCATAAGCATGGCTTAACCTGCTCTAATCATTTTCCCGTCTACATGTTATGGGACATAGCAAGCAAATTATGCAACTAATTAGGTGCAAGAACGAATTAGGTAACATACCCACCCTTTCCATTAATAATTTAAATATTTTCAAAGCATTAGTACATGGCGCAACTCGGTATTGATTATAGTTCACTTCTTCCTTGTCAGCTAATTCCTTTGTCCAACTATAGACGTTTTGAAGGCTTATTCAAGCAAATGACATAAGTGGCATAGTAATACTCCACCTAATACGATATTGCACTCTGGCAAGAGTGTTCTTTTCAAAATTTCTTTAGACTTTTAATTTCGGCTTCTATTTATAAACAGCGAGGCGCTTCCACTCTCCTTCACTAGAACACCCAAAAAATGTCATTGTAACTAACAGAGCCTGCGACTTTGGAATTAGCCAACGCTCACAAATTTTGAGATTCTCTTTCACATACAAAAGCGGCAACGGGACCTAAGATGTCCAAAATTTATAAGTTCAAAAAATCACGAAGTCGTACATTTCCGTATTTTTCTTTAAAAATCTTTGCAACTTTGAAATTTGCAACAATTAATCTCTTCACTACAAAACATTTGCTGACAGCGAAAAATTCCACAAAAGAATGGAAACATGGAAATGGTTCCCGTTTTATAGCTTCTTCTCCCTGTCGAGAGAGAAGGTGTCTTTGCGCCCCAAACTGCAGCAAATTCTTTTTTTCAGGTCATTCTTTCTGCAAGATATTTTCTTCTTTTAGCTTTACGAAACTATATTATTCTGCAATGGATGCTTGCGAGAGGGGCCTCAGTGTAAGTTAACCATAGGAACATCAGATCTCCCACCCTAGATCCATCCATACAACCAACACCATCCGGACTATTTGATCCTTTTCTTCTTTCGATGTACTTCACACAAAATATTCTTCCTAACATCAGTCCACCACGATCGGTGAGTCTCTAGGTTTGATAAGTCGGGATAAGGATCACCTTTTTCGAATTTTCTATGACTTTTCTCGCTTAGTTTTTTTTATTTTCCTTCATAAGTACACTATTTGAACAAAAACTTCCCAATTTCCAAAGGAAAATAGTTCTAACCAATAACAAACAATTCGTTTTAACCCAGGAATCAATAAATGTATGCACTAGTACTTCGCAGTCAGAATTGTGAGGCCTAAACAATTCACAAAAATCTCGTTTGATCCGCAACTAAGCGATTGTACGACTACTGAAAAACAAATTCTACTATATATAAGCGGCTAGCGTGTGTCTGTTGGTGTGTGTGTATGTTTGAACGGAAATTCATAGCTCGAGTCACAGTAACAGTAAAGTAAGTAGTCAGTGGTTCTTACATATGTTATAGGGGGTGGGATGGAGACACAAGTGGTACGCTGATAATAGCTGATAAGAGGGGCTAGGAAGCGAGAATTGCCAGTTTCGTTTTGCCGTTCATATTGGTAAGAGGGCGTCTATACTTACAAGTGTTATGTGAGGCGGTCCCGGGACATTGGTGGTACATGATTGGAAGCGATAGCAACCGATAATGGCTGCTAAGATGCGCCAGAACGCTGAAGTCGTCGATTCCGTTACCTGGCTCGCGTTGACACCAGAGCAACCCTTCTTACAAGTGTTATGTGAGGTGAGACGGGGACATTATTGGTGGGTACCAGGATCTGATAGCGATTGATAAGGGCCGATAAGGTGCGCCAGAACGCTGATGTCGTCAATTTCCGTCACGCACGTTGACACTAGAGCGTTCATTGTTGTGCACTGTTTCGACATAACCATCTTACTTAAATAGAATTCCACTGCATAAACCTAAACAAGTCTTCAGCAAATGATAAGTTTAATTTCTGATGCACTATTAAGAAAACCCAAACTCATTAAACCATTCGCTAATTCATTCGGGGTTCTAAATAAGGTGAATGTTAATGAATGATAAGCATTAGCTCATCACTTATGTAAATAGGCATATTTCTTTTTTATTTTGAGACTGACGACAACTCGATGAGCTTCAGTTAAACTGTGGAGGGTTTAACACAGTCAATAGTGAGATGGTTAATGGAGTATCTCAAGCTGGTACTCAATGGGTCCTCCAGTTTCACTAAAGCCTGCCGTGTGATGCGCGCGTCGCGGGCGAAGCAAAACTGGTAAGTTTTATAATTAAACAATGCCGCAAAGTAGAACTCTCAATTTAAGCTAATGTTGCGATTAAGTTGCATTTATTTTGGGAGAAAAGTTTCCCTCGAAAAAATGAACTATTTTTTGGACTTTTTTCAGCTCTTCTTCTCTTCTAATCTTTAGCGTCTGTCCGCTGTCGCGGGTCCCGCTTTCCTATATGTAGCGCCACTTTCGCCGATTAAATGCTTGATCGGGTGAATATTAACCGACTTCCAGTCATACGTGGCAACCGTTCGAGCCAATCGCTGCTTCGGGCGCCCTCTAAGGCCTTGCCGGCACCGTCAAGGTGAGACCATCTTACACGACACGTCAGCTCTCTCGCGCGAAGGACATGACCATAACCTATCGAAACGGGCTTCGCGCAATCGTTACGACAAATGATCACCCTCGAATTCGCCTCTCTGATGATCGTCCGTTCGGAATTGTCTTACTCGTGTGATCCGAGCTGCCGGCGAAAAGTCATCTGGGCTCCAGCATCACACTGAGCCGGCTTCGATACTCTTAGTCGACAGCATTCAGTCACCGTAAAGCGCGACCCGCCCGTATACGTCCTATAACATCTAGATTTGCGACTTCTGGATTGTTTTTTATCGCAGAGAGAACGCCAGTCATCGAGGCGCCATTCACCAGGCTGCATTCACGCGAGAATTTGTTCATGAAGACCAGTCCGCTCCGTCAGACGCGCGCTGTCGTTCCAAGATACTTGAATATGTCACGAGTGATGCAGTACCTATTGATCTTAATAGATCGATTCACTCGGATCCGTCGGTCCAGTAGCTCAGTCTCTTTACGCTTCAGCCTGAGCCAAAACATAGCCAGACGGTCGGCCAGCTTGTACCTGTTGCTCGATCGCGTCTTTTATCTCGCTAGCGAGCATCACGCATCAGCATAAAGAAGCGCATGAGCCGTTCTGAATTTCTCGTAAGTCATCACATACGACAACAAATTAGGAGTGGGGATAACGGCAGACTTGATTGACCCCGACAGAGAGGAAAATCATCCATCGTTCCGCTGCCGTTTGCAGCTCGGCTTCTTTGGACTCGATTAAAGGACGCACCACTCGACGAGCTACTTCAGCACCCTGTCTGTCGCAAACATACCAGATGCAGTTCGCGCGTAACGCGCGAATGCCTTCTCAAATCTAGGAAGGCAAGGTGCACCGGTCTTCTGTTCTCCGCGAATCTTTACTAGCAGACGGCAGTGGCGTGTATGGCATCGATATGTGCTGGGCAACTAGCTCCACAAAACCACACTGGTTGTGTCCAGCTTGACGATGTCCCGAAACGGCTATCTCTACAACTCGCTCGACAGTCTTTCATGTCTGCGGCGAAAGCCAGTGCGAACTTGCGACGATAGCCTATTGCAGTCTCCATGACCGCCCTTCTTCTTCCAGATAGGAACTTGTCCTTGTGGTCCAGCTTTCAGGCACCTTCTATCTCTGCAACATCTGGTGGAAGTAACTACCGCAACCATTCGCAGGAATTCCAGCATTTCGCTTTTCCCACAAGTCCGCGCCAGGCTCAGGAACCAGTTGCCTTTGCCTATTTCATTTCTTTCATGGCCGCCGATGTCCCTCCAAATATTACTTCTAACGACCGTAACTGGCAGCGCAGGGATGCGGGATAGTAAATACGACTGCTTGAGATGTTCGAAATAGTCACGCACACGTTCAGTGCTTTCTGCTTGGTCCGTCAAAGGGTGCCATTTCTCGCACTTTATGCCGAAAATTTATTCTAATATCCTCGGTCGAGCATGGCGGGTCTTGCAAGTCGGTAAACGAGTCCGCTCTCCAGCGCGCGACTCGAGGTTCTAAAGAATATCAACATAATGAACTGCTGTCACAAAGCAACGCGCTTCTTTGCCTCTTCTTCGCTGTCGATAGCTCAGCCATTCTCAGAGTCTTTTCGTGGATAAAGCGTACCGCGGCTCTTCTTTTCGCCCATTTTCTCTCCGACCTGGTCGCGTCCCACACCACGTTGCTCTGTCAATTCCCGCCGTCCAGGCTTCGTCATCCCGAGCTCGGATTCGAGCTATCGATTTATCTTCGGCAGCATCCTTTCCAGGTTTCGTCGACAGTCGTTACGCTGTAAAGAAGCGAATGGAAACGACGGCATCGCTTCTTTTTCTTCAGTCGCCACACCTAATTCTCGCTGGCCCGCACCTTCGTTAGCTTCGCTTCGCGCGCCGAACCTTTAGGTACAAATTAGCTGGTCGGTTTGCCTGCGATCCGTTCTCAATAAGCACTTTTCGGGCGTCTGTTACGACCCTTGTCGTGCAGCCTGGACAAGCTACAAAATCAATTTGTTCTGGTGTTAGCGCTTATAGAACGGATCAAATGTGAGTCGCCTTTTCAGGACTTTTCGTTTCACAAATGGCGAGTTGGGCGAGTCGCATTACTCCGGAATTCGCTCTGTCAGCAGTTACGCGACCCATATTCCAAAGACCACCGGGCACAGTGTAACCGTCTTTCGTCGGCCAACGGTGCCCTGTGAGGTCACCGCGACAATTATAGCTCTCTGCTGACGGAAACCCTAAGCCGTCTGCTTCACAAGCAGATTTCCAAAACTTGCTGTGACCTTCTCCGAGCACCGATCTGCGAGCGACCAGGAAGCAGCTGTATTTTCGTAATGTGTCGATGACGACAATGATTTTCATTAATCGGTCGTCGAAGCGCTCCACGCTCACTATCGAATCACGGAAGCGTTCAGAGACAATCATCCCGACGCCGCTGGTGGTTTTGGGACCGCCACAGAGAACGGCTTTGGCCGCGGCCAGTGTCCCTCGACTTGCAGCAGGACCACTTCATTTCCTGTACGGCACAAAAGTCTATTCGTTGGCGCTCTAGCGCTTCTGCCAGCTCGCTGGAGCGGCCCGTCAACGTGCCAACATTTAATGTTGCAACGCGGGTCTTCGATACGTTGCATGGCTTTCGGACTAGCCTAGTTGCCTCCCGATGCTGCCGTCCTTGCACCTGGGTGTTCGTAGGCCGGCCTGTCACAAGGGCCTGTCACCTGCATTCGAATGCCCGTGTTCAGCTCAGCCCACAAAGTGGGCAGTTCCCAGTGGCACCACTTGGAGGAACGGACACCGCCACCGACTTTTTTTTTCAGCTCAAACCTTTAAAATATAAAATATTACGCGACTATCCGATTTAAAAATGAACCGACCCATACGAATTATTTCAGGTTCCTAACCAATTTTTTTTCGACAGTCCAAGAACAAAAACGCTAATTGGCAATCTGCCATGGCTAAGCTTAAAAATATTTCGCAACAAATCAATCCTTGGATAAAGCCGGGTAAAAGTTATAAAGAAATAATACGCGGAAGCAAGAGAGTTCGCGATGGCATTTTCATTTTTCTTTTGAACAAAAGAGGAATGTACATCATCATGTTGACCTATGTATTCTAACAATTTCTTTACACTAATTCTCAGTAACTGCTTGGCCAATAAAACCAGGCCAAATTTGAACTTGCTAGATTCCCTTCCTAGTGAGCATAACACATCAGCACATTATGTAGAAGAAATTGATACTATGACAATTGCAAGATCTGATCAAAAAAACCCACATAGCAAGTGTCGATAATGCTGTCATAATTATATTGAGTAGAACCCTTGCGACTTTACTAGCGCCTTTTTTTTCCAATCTGAAAAGCAATTAAACTGATTACGAGCGCAATTTCGTGTGTCAACGTCAACGTGTGTTAGCATAAAATTTTTTTTCTAAGACCAAGTAAACAGCGCATTCCAAGTCCACAGCTTAACAGAGTAATTTGCGGTCAAGTACGAAAACGCGCTAAGAAGGGTAAATTGCGAACGACAAGTACTAAACTTTCTCAGTACAAACTTCAATCGTAATTCGAAATCATATTGACCGTACAATTTTCAGTAATTTCACCGTAATTCCAAATCATGTTCACCGCTATACCATTATACTTTTCGTTAATTTACAGCTGTAAACATTTAGGATTCTTAAGTGCATATTGCTCATAAGGAAGTGGAAGGTCTAGCAGGGATACCTTTATCTGCTAAGGGTTAGTTCCAAACCAATATTAAAGAGCGTGCAATCTTTTTGTTATACTAGTTTAGCTCCGCACACTACCGCGTGCATGACACGGAAAGGCTCCGTAAAGCTGGCCAGCTGGAGGAATGTCGGGTTTTGCCGCTAAACAATAACTTTCTTCGTGAAACGCGTTATCTGGCCTTCTACAGAATGCCCATTTTTAACGGTGGAGTGCGGAGCTACAGTGGTGTTTGTAAACAACCACCATGCATTGGATATCAGGATGGTTAAGCGGTCGAATCATATTGGTGCCAGTGATTTTGCAATAGAAATACCCCATATCGTATATCGCTAAACATCCATTATACATTCTTAGGGATTTTGGGAAGTATAGCGGCTCGAACCGTATTTTATGTAGATGACAACAACGCAATGAGATGATTCTGAAGTGAAATGCGTTATCTAGAACCACGGTTTTAAGCCATCCCTATGTTTCCACGTGATTATCGGCTCTTATCACCTCCTGTACCCCACCGAACATGTTCCCGTCCCACCCTGTACATAAATTCTTGGAACCAACGCCCCACTGTTGCTGGCAGGCGCGCTATAAATTTCATGAAATTTGCATTTCAGCGCCTCTTATAGACCCTTATCGGCCCTTATCACTTATTGTACCCCTCCAAATATATTCCCGTCCCACCCTGTACAACACTTCTTGGAACCAACGCCCCACTGCTGCTGGGACGCGCACTCTGAATTTCGTGAAAATTTGCGTTTCAGCGCCTCCTGTCAGATCTCATCATTGGTTATCACTTTCTAAAGCCCACCAAATATGTTGCCGTCCTACCCCCTACACCATACTCAAAATACAGCGTTCCATGCCTACCGCGAAGCGCGCTATGAATTTTGTGACAGACGGACGTACGTACAGACAGACACACACACCCACAAAGACAGACATACTTGGCGAATTATATATAGTAGGATCAAGCGTCTTCAGAGAAGAAATTCGAAATCAGATCAAGTGGAAATGTTCGAATATTTTATCGGTTCCAACTTTGCTACATAGCATAGGAGCTCGCTTACGTTCTCAAATATCGCCTCTATAAAGAAGCAAAAACTTCCATAGTTTGTCGTCCAATCAAGGCAAACACAAAGACCGAAGCATTATTTTTGTAAACGTACAAGATACTAAACCTTCAGTGGGGGAGAAGTCAGTCCGATAGGGAATTTCAAAAAAAATTGGCTTGTTCAAACGCCCTATGGAGAGACATAGAGAACTCATAACGTTCTTCTATGTTCTTTGGATCTTACCACCTCACGACAATTTCGCAAGTGATGGAAGATACCTAACCTACTTTCAGGAAATAGAAAAAAGCCCTGTACGTTGAGTAAATCGAAATCATCCTGTTGTGCACTTACTAATGATATATGGATGCGAAAATATCTCAAGCAACTATGCTTGGATGTGTTCTAGTGAAGAACACTCGCCCAAACCCAGATGAAGTGGCGAGAATTGCTAATAATCACAGTACCAATAACACAAAGCAGTACATGAATCTTAGGAGCAGCTTCTTCCTTTCGCCGTTTAATATCGCACTTTTCTAGTCGGCAGAACGCTTAATTCGCTCTCAAAAGCAGACCATTCTTATGACACAGTCTAAAGAAATGGGTATTTGTCGCTTCGAAATGAATCCTTGGAGCGCCGCTTTCGATGTCTTCAACCTTCGGAGGGCCATAAGTGATTCACACGGAACCATCTGACAGGCTTAGACCTGATCAAGCACCCAACCTGAACCCTATCGCTCACTAGGACCGCTCGCAAAATAAGCACAAAAAGAGAAATGCCGCTATGGAACTCGACCATGCGATAGAAATCGCGCTCAATCATTTTTTCCGCTTATGAAGCGTAAGTGCGCATAACCCCCACTTAAAGATCCCGCGTTTTTTAGACATTAATGCATAGGGCAGACTTGCTAGGCCGTTTGGACAAATAACCAAATTGAAACTCAAGTTTATGATGCTACAATTGGATACCAAACGAAAGCATAACAATGAAGTCACTTTCAAGCCGCCACTCCCTACTGCACATTACCTCTATAAAAGTGCAATTTCCTCCCTTTCTTGCAGAGATCCTGGAGAATTAGAGAAGCTTGTATGGTCCGTTCATAAAGCTTCTCGCTATGCACTTTAGGATCCACCACAAAAAGGAAGAAAAAATTCCTGTCTCTTCCCGCAATAGCGTTGTATTGTGGAGTATACAGCAAAGTTTTACAGAAGTATTCCAGATAACAGTAAGCACGCGTCGTTGCTGTATTTCGAAAGAATTCATTCTTAGTATCACATAGGGATAAACCAGTGCACAAAACAACAAAAAAGAAGTGCTTCTGGTACATTGTTCAACAGATATTTTTTTGAGGTACGAATTAATAAATGAAATAATTGAAGGCTCTAAAAATTCCGTAGCATACACTACAACTCCCCCCACTGTCAAATGAAAACGCCTTCAAATTACGTTATTATCCAAGAAATGGGACGCATAATAGCCCCAAAACAAGTAAATTGAAAGTGTTCATACTAGTATAATAGGGCTTTTGCCACAGTATGAAAATAAAAGTAAATTTAATTCGGTTACAGTCTGTGCTTTTGGTAAATTTGTGATATATGTACTACCCTGGCGGACCAAACCACTGATTCAGTGGTCAGGGAACTGATCAGTGACGTAATTTTGGCGCACGACATTCCGAACGAAATTGTTTCGGACCGTAGCCCCAATTACACTAGCGAGGTATTTTCCAAAATTAACAAAGCACTAGGTATCAAAAACAAATTCACTACTGCCTATAAATTCACTACTGCCTATAACCATAAGGCCAATGGACAAGTGAAAAGACTAGTAAAGGTCATAACTGATTCTCTGACAGCTTACTGCTCAGACGCCGATAGTCTGCCTTTGTCCAACCCATGGTTTTCGCGTATAACTGCAGTAAACACGCGACAACGGGTTATAGTCTACTTCTCATTGTAATACATGGACGGTGTCCCATTACATGGAGCGACATACTCCATGAAATTCATCGGCGGGTCTTATTCACATCAGATAATCTCGTTGATCAGCTCAAAGGTGGTCTGAAAAACACAATAATGGAAGTCGGAATCGAGATTGCAAGCAAAACAGCACAGCACAAGGCTTAACAAGGTACTTCCTACGGACATTTCCATTGGAGACTTAGTTCATTCGCGTGACGACACCATTTCGGCCTGAACTCACCAATCAATGGAAAGGCCCGTTTCACGGTGAAGACGTCAATCTTCCTAATATTGCAGTATCCAACCTTGTAGGTCACCGTACGCGGCAAGCTGTGCACGTCAATCGCTTAATGTTTTCTCCTCGTTCACTGCTGATTAACATTTCCATCCCAATCCACAGTGACACTCATAAAACCCAACGGAAACATTAACAGGCAATGAACAGCCCGTAGTACGACGATCCCGTCGGCTTCAGGAAAAACAGTCAAGTTCAGCGGACGATCACAATTGAGGAAAGACGATCAAAATTGAGTTAATCGTTTCTTGGAACGAATAGTCCTCTTAGGTCTGTTCAGTTCACCTTCCATTAGCCGCATGATCGCAAAACAAATTATACATTCTTTGAATTGGTGGTTCAAAGAACACTAAGGCAGATACTTCTCCGAAATTTAAACGTTTCTTGCAGAAAAATAAATGCCCTTAACTAGTCGCAACATTGCTTTGTAGAAAGACTAGCATTCGTACCGATTTTGAGCTATGTTCTACATGTTCATATTGTCGCAGGCCAATAATCACACAATTATAAAAGACCTCATTAGTAGGCATCTCTTAATAATGTACTATAATCTTCGTCTATACAAAGCTGACAAAGACTATCTAAGCATATATGTGTTGAATACTAATAGACTATATAACAGTAAATTTCTACCACTGTTTTTAAAAAAAAGATAGAAATAGTAACTAATTTGATGTATGTTACAATAACTTTTAGAAAACATATTCCAGTATTGTATCCATTCATTCGTCGTTTCCATCACCGTACAAATTCCACTTCATTATCCCTTCACAACAACGAGCCGCTTCACTCGGTTTCCTCAAAATCCTTCTTGTATGCCTATTTAGCTCGAGGACGAGCTACCCTATAGAGGAAGAGTGAGCCTCCGCCGCATTTCAATCAATGGAGCCGTGGTCGTTTTCAATTGACAGAGTTTCAACGTATCGTCACTTTTATCAATGAAGGCCAAATTAGCCTTGTGATCTCTATGAATCATGAACTTCATGGAACTGTGGTGTTAGGAACGCCGTAACTACAGTCTAATGGTCGCCTGTGGTTGTAGCTGAAGGAACTTCGTTCGTCGAGTGTTGTTAAATAACGCTGTTGTAAGGGGAGACGTAGTTGTTTTTCAGGCAGCTCTCTCACCTCACCTGTTCTCATATTTGTCATTACAATCATTCAACTGTACGCCTATCTCACTGGAATGGAACGATACTCAGGGCTCGAGACGAGCTCTCTCTGAGGAATGGAGATGTCGGGTCCGTGACATTGATGGAGGGCGTGCCTCAGATGAAGCACGGTGTTCAAGCAGAGGTCAAGTGATAACAAGCAATCTACCGACAGTCGTCTGGCGGCACTCACTCTACCTTCTCTTTTTCCCCATCTCTTGTAAGCTTTCTATGTAGAATAAATATGTATAGCCAATTACGGAAGTAACTTTCACATGATATCTCACTGCTAATTAACCTAGGTGGACCAAACTTGGCACATATATAGAAGTAAATGTTGCGGTACAGTGCGGAGAGTTACTAACAGAAAAGCGCAAACGGGCGATTAGAAGACATTTTTCTGCAAATATCATGTCTGAAGCGGTCGATAGGTGAGGCTTCTCCAACTCATGGTTGACATTCAAAAGAGAGGAGCTGGTTCTAGATGGGGTATATGAACACTACGTACTGCAGAGTATGCTCTGCTACGTGTTCCCAAACATACCGCAAGATTAGTTAAGAGTTCTTGAAGAGAAGCGACCGATTACTTGGAGACCGCGATTGACAACTGCAGGACTATTGTTGGCACATGGTCATGTGCTACAATAGCTCATCTGAATCCACGCCACACGTGCCTCATAGAATTAGACTGGAGGAAATAAATGGCTTCACCAATTACCAAAAATCCTCACTTTTCAAGAGTTTTCCACCCAGGCTGCTCGATACTCTCACACACTGCCCTCCATACGATTGAAGCTGAGGGCAAGGGAACCCTTGGAAAGATGCACATGACAGAAGGGTACAACACCACAATCACGTTGATCAGAAAGTGTAACGCGATCATAGTTGGGACACATCATGTCGCATGCACTACCAAAACAATCATGTTAAACGATGGTCCTGGGTAGATTACACGTTCCTATTTTCCCCATATGCAGGTAAGTCCAGAATCACTACTCACATTCAGTTTGCTCTTGACCGGTCAGAATAAGCGATTTTTCAATTTGGTGGTCCATCTCCAATGTCTCGGCTCGTACCAAATGTCTCAGCCGAGGCGTGAATTTCAAACGAATACAGGTATAGTTGATCGATGAGAGAGATCACTCCTAGGCGGTCACTGCGCCACTGTCCAAACTGGGATTACATGCCTTACAATCCTGATAAATGTTTTTGCAACTGCAGCATGTGACTGACGTGGGCCAATTTTTGCCTGTGGCAAAACCTACAATAACCTGCTGCTGCGGGTTCGTGACCCACAACCTCCTCTTCTATGGACAACAGTAGCTGCGGTCCATATTGCTTCTCATGCACAAAAAACAATGCTGTGGTTGACACAAAAGGCCTGGACACAACTTCCTTTTTTCAGTTTCCCAATGATTCTTAATCGCGTACCGTTCCACGTATCGGCTTGGATGAACCTCGGCATATTGCAGCTTGTTATATCTTCTTTGAAACTCCTCACGAGGTTGGCAAACAACTTTTATTTGGCTTACGTTCGCGCGAGGATCGCCTTCTTCAGAGCCTGAAGGGGCGAAACAACTTATATGACTACCCGATCAATGTCTCAGCAACCCATACTGAAGTTCGAGACCAGAACAACTCATCACGCAATCCAGAAAGAGGGCTACCTACCGTAATACAGTCCAGTTGTCGAGACCCACCAGCAGTGAGGCGATCGGACTGGTTTGTAATTCAAAGTCACAGGTGGAAAGCCAACCTTATATAGGGCCTCAATTCCCGCGTTATTGTTAGGCATTCTTCCCTCCGGTTCATTTGTGGACTCGTGGCCTGAATCCAGAATGCCTCGAGTGATTCTCTTGCGGCGGTCTGCGATTCCGCGCCCATGACCTCGACCTTGACGTCGAAGTCCCCCGTTGTTGCATACCTGTAGAGCCCTTAAGGCAGTCGACAGCCGTGACCTCTTCCTTAGCCTTCCAAGTGCTCCTCCTTGACCCGAACACAGAGACGGCCTTGCAGTTTCGCCGCATTCCTCACCACATCTACAACAAGTGAATTTTATAGACCACCCCTGAGATGATGCGGTCGCCCTCCCTCCAGTCGGACAAACCACACATCTGGGTGTCGTACATAGGCGATCGTAGAGGCGGTTTCGTACAGAGCCGGTGCTTCAGATTGTGGGGTGGCATATTTCAAATGGCGACTGTGTTATCTAAACCAGACGCTCCTCAGACACTCCTTATGCAAGTGCTGACCTCATCGGAGACATGGTAACTATGAATGGGATTTTGTCGCTTGGCCAGTACCACCTGATCTTCTTGCCGCGCTGCCGCCTCTGCTCCATGGGAGGTCGGAGACGTTTCGTAGCCATTCAGTGCTGCTATGTCACGTGCCATGCTCCCTAGTGTTGTCTCTGAGACTTGATGTAATCAAGAACACCACTACCATTCCACAGTCACTTCTCCCCCTGCTAGTTCACCCCTCTTGTCCTGCCCCACGATACCCATCGTTCTGGAGTGGCACCCATTTAGGCTCCAGATTGAAGCCGGATGCAAGACATATGAGCCGCCTTTTCGGCTGCCAGGACTGTAGCGCTTCTAGCATTATGCCCGTACAGGTTCATCCAATTCCATCTAATTGTTAATAAGTTAGGACAATTTATCTATCTCGTCCTCAAGTTTTGCACGCCAGTGTATCCTTCTATTTTATGAAGCGCTAACTTTGTGTGTCGGTTTGTATACTCGAAATCGGTGACGTTGGGGTAGGCGTGTCACCGGAAGTAACGTGTTACTTGATAGAAACTAGCGTGGAAGAGCTGCTTCCAACATACATCGCTGGCTGTCAGCAAAGCATGCTGGCACCAGCTTATCCACGCACTTCTATCAAGTACACGTCCACTTCCGGTGACACACCCACCCCAACTTTCGGATATCGACTGTATGTCTGTATGTGTGTGTATGTATGTGTGTCCGTCCGCAAAATGAAGTGAGTGAGAAAGGAAGCTCATGGATAAACAAACCGCTAACAAATCGGGTAGCTTACAGGATTTGAGATAATCAATGTTTTGGTAGCAGGATAGTTGTGATAACACTCTTAGGGCTATATAAACACCTGCTTAGCCACTTCCATTCATTCCACATGGTGCTGCAGTGGCAGCTGGAGGGCACTGGAGAGAGAAAGGAAGGCATGGGGAAGGGAAGCCGAAATCTACCGTCATATCATCGATTGTGTCGCCTTCTACTGCTATTGAATTCTACTGTATGAAACACCATTGTGTTGCATACGCGTCACTTCCAGGAGGTGTTGTTGTCACAGGAAGAAGGGACCATAGCGGAGGATAGAAAGCTTGCGCAGGAAAGGAAGGTCCCGGCGGTTGACGGGGGACTAATCTGGTGTTATGTTATGTAATAGTGAACACCGCTACACTCTCGGATAATGAGCAGACCAACCCTTTCAATCTGATAAATCTTATTAAAGCAGCATCCCCATATGGGTTCATATTTTGGCTACTGACAGAATGACAAGATGGGTGAGCTTTTTCTAAAAACGCATGAAATGTCGAAGAAGCGAAAACTTGCTTTGAAAAGCCGCTGTTGAGGGATTTGGACAAGTGCTAGCTCATGAGATTCGTCTTTTGTTGGGGCCGCCCACGTGCTGGCCGTGCAAAGTCATACGTGATTGGCTGTGCGACACTCGAGCGACTGCAATATGGCTGCGTTGGCCATTCATTCCTACCATTCAAAACTAGCTAAATCTGAATATTCAAGCAAATTGATAGCCAACTACAAAACCACACATGAAGTCATCTACTGTGAAATAAAACGTAGTGGAATAATTAAAATCGAGAAGGTTACTGTGCTTCCTCTTGCAAGTTCAGTTAGGTCAATGGACATGATCTTAACACGTTGAAGACAGAGAAAATGTAGTTCTGACGCGCGTCAGAACTACATAACCTCGCCTTCAGAAGACCAGAAGTTGTGCTATTGCAGAAATTGACAGGGCATTGACGTGGCATCGATTCAAGAACATCTTCAAGCATACGAGATGTCATCTCTTCATCGAGAATTTAGCCACGTGTGCCACGTGGATTTCTGGCTGCACGAAACAGAGGTTATTTCATTTTTATTGTGCTTGCGCTCCTTCTTCTCCAGTTTTTTGTATTCCGTCTATAGAAAACATATCAACAGAACTATAAACCATATGACAGCCAGAGTCGTGAAATATCTCTTGATTTGGCAAAGATTTTCTGAGCGCCCAAGACTTTCACTTCAATTTTTTCTAGAGTATTCCTTTCACTGTCGTGACATTCTCATAAAAATTGTAGCAGTTGATACAAAACCCTGTGTCCGAGTTTCGAGATATTTGTGTTTGATGGAAGAATCTAGGTGTCAATGCCTTCAAGTTCATTCGCACCGGAAGTGATGTTTTGTTGATGTTAGTTCTTCGGTCATTATGCGTTCTTCTAAACAAAAACAAAAATCTACTGCTATTTATATAGATGACCTTTATGCTTTCATCGTTGCCGAAATAATTCTGTGAGATTCAAGTTGCTGTGCATTTTAAACAAAAATAAGCGGAATAAAGGTGAGGACGGCGCTCTCGCAAAATCGCTCCGGTCCCACGCGGTGCAAAATGCCGAGCACGCGATGTCGTCAACGTGCTAATTCGCCTCCTCGACTTGACTTGAACTCTAAAAGACCTCTAGCTGATCTTTAGGCCGACGTCATGGTTTGTGGATCGGGCGATTCGCTAGCGAATCGCTGGATCCGAGCGTTGCGCCAGCGAATCGAACGTTGCATCAGCGAATCAAACTTTACACCAGCGAATCTACCGATGCTTCAACAACTCAATACTGGCGGAACCCACAGTTACAAGGGAGTCCGCTACTTTCAAACAGTGTCACGTGACATTGGACCTTTTTTGAAAGTGGCGGAATTTGGCAGTGGGCACTGTTTGAAGTGGCGGGCTTCCTTCGAAGGTTGGGTCGCGCCAAGGGCATCGTTGAAAGACCGTGCTTTTAGCTGATTGGTTCACTCCGTCACTGTAGGGAAATATAATGGCATAGATCGAACTGCATGACACGATTGCGAGCGCCTTCTGCCTCGCTGCTACCGTTCTACCCAGCCGCTCTACCCGTAAAGTGGTGCGCTTGTCGATAGGCAGCAGTGCAATCTCTCGTGCGAGGCGCTGTACGAGTACGCTTGCTTCTACTCCAGTATAACATGTTTTCGCACGCCAAAACGAGCAGAGTTTGTAGGGCGATAAGCAATATGATAAAGACGATATATAAACACGAAGATTGAGATAACAATCATTTAGATTCCGTGTGGACCAGTAATGGAGTTATCGCACGCTCTTTTTCTGCTAAGCAGTTTGTGGAACATGCCTCTGGTTTCATGTGATATCGACAAGAACATTGTTGCAAAGGCCAAAGCAGGAGAATGGGTTGCTGTTCCTAATGAGGACGGAGTTTTCATCAAAGTGAGTAGACCAGATCTGATGTCAGTTCTGATTAGACACAACTATTCAAGACTTCGCTTCATTATTTCCATTTCCAGATTGTGGAAACAACTGTATT
Source organism: Ostertagia ostertagi (assembly GCA_036418205.1). Lineage (NCBI taxonomy): Eukaryota > Metazoa > Nematoda > Chromadorea > Rhabditida > Trichostrongylidae > Ostertagia > Ostertagia ostertagi. The sequence continues at coordinate 103,371 of MU868486.1, read as the reverse complement.
CGGGAGTTCCTTCCGGTACAGCCAAGCCGCTTATTATTGCAAAAAAAACAGCTCTGTATTGGCATCGATCCATCCCGATGAGGAGAAGTTTATTGCAGGTCATTGAAATCATTCTATAAGTGCTCTATTCTACAAAGTTTTGAAGCAAAACCCAACTCTGTGCACGTATTTCGGCCCACTCGACTTTATGTTAATATGTATTTATTAGCAGCAGGTGATTTGAGGCAGGGATAGCCGAGTGGTTAAGAGGTTAGACTCATGTCTGCACCTCTGAAAAATCGCGAGTTCGATCCCTGCCGAGGTTCGAAACCATGCTCTGCAAAAATTGCAAAAATGGTTCTAGTACCAGCGTCAGGCCCAGGTTGACAGGCCGGCTGATGAATACCCCAAGTCCACACAACATGTCTAAAGTTTGCCAAGAATCAGTGAATAAAGCTAGGACCGTCCAGCGGATGCGCCGCGGAACGCCCCGCCGAGTTCTGTGGTCAGTGCGAGGGCTACCGAGGATGGAACGGTCTCGGCCAATAGAAAGCTCCGTTCGTAATTGGAACTGTGAAACGTAGGTCCGCTAACGTGGAAGGTCCGCAGAGAGGTGCTGATTCTGATGAACTGCGCAGCAGAAAAATCCAAGTCGCTATCCCTCTCAGGAGAAGCGATGGGAAAGGCGCTCAAGGCCGAGAGAAATCGGGGGCCGGTGTCAAGCTTCTACCTACAATGGAGAAGACACCAACGAGACTGGTTGTGGCCATAGCGGTAGCGTGAGCAGGATCAGCGATCGGATCATCGGCTTGTCAGGACTAGGACACGAAGGAGGTTACTTGGTCACCATAACTAATCATGTACGCTCTCGCAGAACCTCGATGCCCCGAGGAGTAGAACGGACGAGTTCCTATCTAAGAGGTTTGACGCAAGCCCCATCCAGATCCGGGGCCTCGATCCCCGGAACAGCCGATTAATATACCTATTATTGTTTAACAGCAGGTTGATCTGACTGGGCCAAACATCGCCAGCGACAAATTCAGGCGCCGAGCCACGCCCCCAGAAAGCAGGCCTGGAAAGGGAGGGCACCAGCGCCGGTAGCAGAAATAGGAGTGAGTGAACACCGAGGGAGAGGAGGTCGGTGGAGACCTGCTATTCCGCACGATCCTGGAAGATCTGCAGCCCAAGCTTTCCTTCCGCCCACACGGGAGACTCAGAAGGTCACGCTACAGCAGTGGGAGGAAATCAGAGCGGAAATGCGACCGATGTACTCAGGTAAGAAAATCTCCCCCCTCCAAACTGTAAAGGATATACAAGGAGTGTTCCTAGACGAAGAACCTGCGCCCTACAGCACAGGCCTCCGGGGAGGGTAGCACTAGCCATAGACATCCCAAGAAAACAAGGGTAAAGATACCGAGAGGAGAATCCGGTGGTCGGATAGTTTTTTGCCAACCCGAGCAAGAAGAGCGACCCCCTCTAACCGACTGATCACATGGAACGTGTCGCTCACAGGACAGAGGGGCGCAGTGCGCGAGGCCACGACTTGGCGGCAGTGCAGCTGAGATCATCTATCGATGCGCCAAGGTAGGTGCTGAGAGGGCGAGAGCGCGAGTGATTCAGTGACGACACAAGCTGGCAGCGTGGTTCTCGGAGAGCGAGGCAGGTCCAGCCCGAGCCTCGTCCAGACAAAAACGAAGCATCACACCGCTTGCAGAACAGACCCGCGAGACCCACCGGACCCTCGCCTACCCCCCTACAAAGATTGCACAGAGCGCTCCGCATAACAGCCGGCACCCCGCGTCCGCCCGAAGGCGACGACAGCCCATCCACCGCAAATGGACCGCCTTCGTACCGACAGCATCCAGAGCACCCCCAAAGCCGAAACTTAACCCGCCGCCACACCGCATCCTCCTCCTACCCAGCACAAAGTTCGCTCACCCCTTGACAGATCTCAGTACCCCAAAGCCCCGCACCTTCCCACCACACCAGCACCACCCACCAGAGGACGCTACCCAAGATTCATCTCAGACTGTCGGTGAGGAGCGCTGAAAGAGCAGTAACACGCGTGCCCCCCGCATCCCCCCGAAGGCACCAGCCAGCCCTACGAAGTCGCACAATGACGACAGAATGAGGCCAGCGTGTCCCACCTACAAAGCGACCCACCCAAGCCGCCCTGCCTGCAACTGCGAGCGCAGAGTTTTCCCAACCCAAAAATCAACCAGCCCCTCGCTCTAAGCCGAGAGCGCTGCCCCACAGCCCGCGACGCGAGCGCCCCGCAATGCCACCCCACCAACCCTCATCTCAGTAAAATGGACAAGAAAGGATGACGCGTTCGCAAGCCTAACCTCCCCTCCAGAAGATGCCAGCCGATAGCGACGAAGCAGCGGTGGGTCCACAGCAATAGAGGAGTCACCACAGTCGCAGGCCATGCCGACGCGCCCTTTCGGCAAGACGTCCTTCGGACGATCCCACTCGATGCTCTTCGCGCTTACCACCCACACCAAACTTCCTGAAACCACAAGTAGCCCACGGATAACGCCCCACCCCCCCCGGAACGGAGGATGCTCCACCCGGATCCTGGAGAAAACACGCAACAACTATCCCACCGCGCCCCGATCTTCCAGCAGAAGAGGGTGACCGCAAGATGGCACTGCTGCCACAACTGCGAACCCCTCCCCGCCCCGGGACTCAAGTGCACTGCGTCAAGATACCACCCACGGCCAACACAATCACAACACGAGAACGTAACCACCCAACAAAAACGCACAACCCAACCGGAGACCCCCAACCCCCCAACCACCCCTGACACTGAAGCTACGAGCGACTGGTCCGACTCGAAAGCTAGCGGGCTGTTTCCGATCTCCTCCAGGACCAGTGTCCGGCGTTCATTGCCCTTAGACAAGTCATACTCACGGATGCCCATCTGTCAAAAATCGCATAATGCGAAGAATCGAAAACAGGTATAGAAAAGTACCCGGAAAAAGAGCGCCGACCCTGCTCATCCTAAGCCTCTCCCCCGTTGACTCGACCGCAGCGGAACGTGCATCCTCAAACCCCCGCCGAACTACCCGCACCTCGAACAGGTAACTATACGGAGGGAAGGCTCCAGCCCCACCCCGCCCAAATCGCCCGAGCATAAGAATCGTGCCCCGACACCACACCCTGATCCTCTCTGGTGAGGACCATCGATACACCACTGCGCCGACGACACGCAGCTAATACCGGACACAGCCTGAACGACACGAAAGATGAAGCAAACCACACCAGCGTTGCGCTGCACCAAGGGTCAGACCCCTCGCCCAGCCCTTCCTGTTCCTCTAGCGCCTCCAAATACCAATCGGTGAAGGGCCTCATGGAAGCACGTCACTGAAGACACATCCCCCAAGCTCCATAAACGCTGACCAGAACATAGCATCCCGATAAGCGGATGCAAAGCAGAGAGGACCCTCAGCCGCCAAGAACGTCGCAAATGCAAACCATCCACCTGCAGATACGATGCGCTCAAACGAGCTGATACATGCAACAGAAATTGCCTGAGCTTCCGATAGGGTAAGAGCAAGCCGTATCGGGACGGCAATGGTTGAAGCCATCCATGAGAGTGCGAGTTCAGCTTCAGAATCCTCGCGAGCCGACCCCTCGGCAACGCCGAACGGACAGCTCGCATAAGCAAATCCAGAGACCCGTACAACAATGTCAATAGACAGGCCGATGAACCGACCGAGTACAACAGGCTGAGCTGCATAGAAATGGGGAGTCAAACCTCGCCCATCACTCGATGCGCCATAACCCCCCACGAAAAGTGCTTCACAGACACCTGACGGGAAAGATGTACTCAGCCAGTGCTGAGGCCCTGCGATGCGCTACAAGAGCAGCGACGTTGCCCCTGACAAGATCACGAAAGGACCATGACTGCACTCGACTGAGAATGAGAGACTGAAAAATGACAGCACATGCGCTGGACGCGCTTGACAGAGTCAGACGAGGAGGTCCAGAGCGGTCACTGCAGACTGCGCCCGCTGTCCTGCTCGAATAGGTACGGAACAGCGCGCGAATGCGTAATGGCACACAATAAGCTAAAGAGCTAAAAAAACAGGACCACCATAAGGAAAGCATTGGAAACATTAGCTAAGCTGCCAGCAAGAGAACCAGCGAAGTGTCGCCCCAAAGAACGAAGGTGATGGACGTAAAAAAAGAACGGAACGCAGAGATGAAATCACGGCCCAGCAGAACATGCGAACTAGAAACCGAGCGAATGGCAACGACTTAAAGAAACCCGCGGACGCGCTGCGACCTGCGCGGTACAACGAGGGAGAAGAAGCAAACAAACGTGATCTACCTGGGTCATTAAACGTGGACAATTCCGATCCAATGACCATCTCAAGGCCGCTCTCATAGTTTCGCGCTTAGGAGATATCACCTACAACATGAAAAAGATAAGTATTGACACGGAGAATCGATGGTAGTAGCTAGGAATAGTGAGAGAGTATGGTACGTCACGTGAATAACAGAACACACAAAAAACAACAATAAAACAAATAGATTGCCAAGACGAGGGGCGGCGGTCTGTTGAAAACAAAGCAACACACCAAACACACAATCCCAAAAAATATATGGAGAGAATTAAGAACGAGAGCACAGGCGCAATTGGCGCCATCCTGCCTGCGTCGGATGATTCGCCTCGCGTATTCACCTCCAGCTACCCGACTTCTGCTATTGATCGATTCTGATGGTACTGTCCCAAAATTCTCGCTGAAGTCCCCCAGACGTTGCACGACAGGGTGCGCGTCCATGAAAAACAACATCAACCCAAAAACCAAAGGGACAAAAAAAAAGAATTTGACACCGCACATCTGAACATTCTGACGCCGCTCGCACCCACAACCCCGCCGCCGCAATCCACCCAGTCGCTGCGCTTCTGGGCGAACTGGACCCCAACCTTGCATGTCCTATACCCGCTCAGCTGACTCCCGAAGCACCCCTCCAAAACAACACGAACTCACAAGGCACCCTACCCCACCACGCGTTCATCGTTCACCCCAAGCGCCCCCATCCACGGCCGCGAGCTACGAATAATCCCGCGACATGATAAAGATACGGTAATCCTACGCCCCCCCGAGGCACGAGCTCCGCACCATACCCACACGCAGAGATACTCCACAACGCGCAATCACCATGACCGACCGAGAACGTCAGGCTACCGATACGCCCCCCACCAACACACACCACACCCCCACCCCACCACCACCAACACGCCCCACCACAACCACCCACCCACCCCACACCCCCCCTCCCACCACCCACCCCACCACACCCACCACCCACAACGCCCCCCCCACGTACGCTGACCCAAGATCCAATGCGTTAATTCGATTGAAAGTCGCTGGAGACGTTGGATATTACGACTATTAAGTTTAGTAGGACTAGTAGTAGAGTACAGCGAAATTAGGATAGATAGGCTATTTCGCTGAACGTATAGATCACATATTGACTGCAATCGCTGGCGGAGTAGGGTCCAGGGTCAACCCTGGCGTGCTTGCGCAAAGAACACGACGAGGGATCGGATTGCAGGCCGACCGAAAAGGAGGGTCCTAGTCCACAGACGGGCTGCAAGACGGCTTGAAACGTGCAGTGTCCGAGATGCACTATCCGCCCTTCTAGTGTTCTCCAGGGAGCTCTGCCGCTGTCCGAGAGTTCATACAGACTATTGAGCTCCATGGGGACCATTTAAAGCACGCAAGCAATCACTATAAGTCTTACATCAGCTTAATTATCCTAATCTAAGCTAATCGGACGCGCTTTGGCTCCGCGGCATAGATCAGCGTGCAAATAACAAGTAGAGCCCAAACAGCGTTGTTACAGTGTAATGCAACAAACGATGGTCTGTCTTCGATTGAATGAAACATTCTTGAAATCCCGTGAAGAACAAAGTGTAGGCGACACGTCTACATGAAAGTGGAAACATAAGGGCCACTATACAGTCAACAATGCCAACTGCAATCAGGATACTAACACTTGCTTCAGGAAACAGAAGACTTCCAAATGCGAGTGCTGCTGCCCAAATAGGTGCACGAGCGCTATACCGCGTGCACGGCGTATGTCCATAAAACGCCTTCCCTGTCAGCGGTCGTAAAGCAGCCAACTTTCTGAAGGAGTTTCGATGTTTCATAAATCAATCTAAAGCGAGAGACAAAGTGTAAGCGAATTGCTGAATTGAGTCTTTCAGAGACGCCTAGTCAAAATTGAAGGCCAGAAACGGAATTTCAGGGAAATTTCACAGCTGTTTAGAAGTACTGCTTCGAGTGGATTACAACAATCTTTTACGCGCTTTCCTCACATTGAATTCAAAAGGAAGTTAGGGCGTCTCTTAAAAGACTGTCATAGTCGCGGTGCCAGGAAAAAAGGCTTGAAAAATAAAGGTGGAATTGGACGGAAACAACGGTGTATTTTTCGAGCGAGGTGATTATTTCAGAAGTTTTAGACTTATTTCGAAAGCTCTAATGCCTCTAGGTTTCTAATTAGCTTAGAGCTCTGGCCAAACACTGTTTGAGGTCATGAGAAGTTATTAACGGTTTGACTGTCAAAACGCGCGCTTCTCAAAAATCGGCACCCAAACCCTCCAGAACGGGAACAACGAAGTATTTTTTGAACAATAGATTGTGTGAGAGCGGATTTTCGTGCTTGTTCGAAAGCTCCAATCTTCTAGTTTCTCACTAGCCTTAGACATTTTTGCAAAAAGTTGATTCATGAAGAAAGTTGATAGAATGGTTTGAATGTCAAAAACTCGCGTCTGCCACTAGGAAAACGGAACAAACGGGCACGATATTTTTCGAAAAATACTGAACATCCACAGCATTCAAATACTCCTCCAGTGAAGAAAAACTATTTTATGATGTTTCAAATTTGGTGTACGATATTTCATGAACAGCTTGTGTACAAAGAAAATATAACCTTCTGAATGAAGGGATCGGATTGCAATGTAATTGCTAACAAGGTTTAGCTTTCAAAATTGTAAGGTAAGAACGTTGAGAGATCGAGAAAAATCCTGGTGGAGTTCCTGAAGTAGATCTTTACGGAATAAACTGATGTATATGTCTTACGCAAAAATTTGAAAAATTCCTTCTATTTAATGACATAAAACTTCAGAATTGTCTCGCTTTCTCCTCTCTAAGCGAGACAGAGCGCCGCGGATTGACCACGGTCCACCACTCTCTCCATGTTGGTGACTGCACACATATTGACGAGCATTCATAGCTAAATCATGTGAAAGACATGATAGTTAATATTCGGGAAGGGGGGTCGTTACGGATACCCCGAAAAAAAGGGGGTCTCTAAAAATTCGGATTTGGCACACGCAGGTGTTGACCCTGGTAGGGTATTTAAGCGACCACGTGTTATTCATAAAAGTTGGATTGTTTCCGAATTTTGGCTAAACTAGCTTGTGTTTCTTGACTCCACGTTGTGTCTCCATGATTTTTTGTCTCTCCTAAAATGATTGAACATTTTGTTTTTGTTCTTTGTTGATGATTGATATGATTTGTTTCCTTGTGAACATTTCATAAACCCTTAATTACCTAAGGCCTCAATTTGCACCGGCGCGTCATTTCCTTGGGGGGGGGGACATCCAGTGGGGAGCCGATTATTTGTACTTGGGACTGAGCCTCAGGCACCAGTGATTTTATGGGAAGATGGCAAGAAATATGTATTGCTCCTAGGCGTTTCTCCCCTCTCCTGGCTTAGTCCTACTGTCACTTGCCATCGGCCTTGTTCGTTGATCGTTTCCTTCCCCTCCTCCTCCCCCGCCCCCGGACATGAGCGCCGTTGCAACCTATTAGCTGACCACCCCTCTCCTGCAGCTTGTGCAACATTAGTTTTGGTGTTTCGAAAATTAAGTGAAGTGGGACAACTCGCAGAGTTACAGGTATCTTGTCCAAGGAGTAAGAAGAATTTTTGGCGTACCCGGCTTAGAGTCATCAAGATACCCACGTAAGACAGGGGGGGGGGGGGGCGGGGGGGGGGGGTTGCCTACCGATCAGAAGGAGTCTGTTAGATTTTACAGGAAATTCAATTGTGACCTAATACTAGAAGTAGAACTCAAAAAAGAAAGTGAAAAGCAAAGGAAAAGTAGGCAGGAAAAGAAAACAGGCATAATAGGAGTATTGATTTTCTATTTGTCGTCGCTTACTGTCCTACTATCCTAATCTCGTGCTCTACTAACATCCTACTATCCTAATATCCTAATCAATATGTATCTAATCTGTTCAGCGGAATCTACTACTATCCTACTATCGTAATATTGTAATATCCTACTCGCGATTTCAGTCGATACGTATCTAATTTTGTCAGCGCAATCTACTACTACTACTCTCCTACTCTCCTATCGCCAGTCGCTCAGTATCCTACTATCCTACTCTCCGACTATCCTACTATCCTGATCTCCGGTGTCGCGAACTATGAACGCGGCCTATCGAGCTCGGACGGTTTAGCGGTTTATAGAATTTCCACAAGAGAAGAATCGGTGTGTAAGTGAAATATAACCAATCAATCAGCATCTAACCGAGCTGTGATGGAATTTGGAAATATAGTGGAAATTCGCTATTGGTCCAAGTCCAGATAGTTGAGCGGCTAAACTTTCTTTACTTTTTAAGATGAAAGGTAAGGAATGGAACACATTCACGTGCTAGGAACCTGGTTTAGCCAAACAGAAGGCACGCTTAGCTGTCGCACTTTTATCAGTACAGTTGCCGCTCATACCACTTTCTGCCACCTACATTTAACCCTCGCCAGCTTGATCGCTTGCCAGTGAACATTGCAACAAAGTTGGAGAGACTTGCTTTCAAACGCTCTTATCATTCCTTGTCATTTGTTATCAGTTCATACTGTTAGCAATCGGTGTCCCGGTTCCAACCCCCAGGCAGCGTGTAGGAGCTAATATTTACTGTCTCAACGAAGGCTCCAACGAATTCAGCAGTACTCAAAATCCTAACTTTCTTATCAACTGTTTTCGCTTGTTATCACTTCTGATCATCCGCTATCCGTGTTACCGTCCCATCCCCTATACCACATATGAGAGCCAAGGTTCCAATGTAATCGCAAGGGCCGCAACGAAACTGGTGGTGCCCTCACTTTTGGCGCCCCTTATCAGTTCTTATCAGTTGCTACCACATTCGTTCACTCAACTTCTTCGTCCGCGCTTCACCCCACATATCATACACGAGTGCAAACTCTCCACCATCAACGCGAACGGCGTAACGAAATTGGTGACATCAACATTTCAACGTCCGTTATCAGCTCCTATCAGTAGTTATCACTTCCCGCCACCCATCATCAGTGTTCACCTCCGGCTCCCTATATATCCTAGAAGTTTGAGCGCTCTGGATTCGAGGGGGGGGGGAAGTTATGAATTTCAGATTAGAAACACACACAAAACCGCTTAGCTGATTATATATAGTAGGATGATTTACTTGATGGTAATACCACTCTCTTCTTTTTGCGTTTATTGGGATTCAAGTCAGCCTGACTACTCGCTAACAACTAATTTTTCTTTCGTAGATGATCTGCGCTCCCTCTCACCCTAGTATATAATTTGGAAGCATCCTTAGAATTTCTCAGGTCTTATTGGTTTATTTTAGTTGTAGTTAGCTCGCCTAATCCTTGCTTCTCCTATAATATTGTGTTAGTTAAAGAGGACTACTGGAGAGCACTAGATGTGAGAGCTTAGAATTGATCATTACCGGAATATTCACCTTTTCTCTTTATATTTGTCGTCTACTCGGTATCAGGCCGAATTTAGCGCCCATGGTATAGAGTGAGCGTAACGAAAAAAATAAGTATCCGCACAACTACGAAAAATTGCTTTTAAAAGAATAATTCACTCTGTAGATGAGGCTATTCCAAGTCTATAACACTGTTTAGTGAAGCGCAGCACTTGTGTTATAGCGAGAGTCTAGTGTGCCTACTAATGCAAGGCAGGATACTGCGGGTATTAGGAAAGGAACAAATTTTTGTTTAGCGTTTCTGCGCACACACAGAGGTCTTCCATCGCCTGAGTCCACCGAAGACAAGAAATCTGTGAGAGCTCTCAACTGCAAATGACCAAGTCTCGCGTTTTTTTTATTTTCTCATCGGAGACTGCTCACACGGCACTAGTATTCATTTATCGGCCCCACTTTTCTTCCTCACAAAGTCATTTGCGAATCTTACAGATAGCAAGTCTTTGACATGGCCAACGGAAATCGGCAGTAACGTATCCAGGGTCAAGGGTGCGTTGAGGAATCCTCGACACGTAACAGGGGGGGGGGTCATATTGGCTCGCTGGCTGGAAGAGATCGGGCCGGATTGATGCAGTAGGAACATCACCGTCGGAGGAGAAATGGATTGAGTCGATGCCAGGCTAGAGGATCTGGTCCTACTATCCCTACTATATATAAAGCGCTAAGTCTGTCTGTCCGTCTGTGTGTGTGTGCGTGTTCACGAAATTCATACCACGCGTCGCAGCAGTCGTTAGGAGCTGATTGTTTTGGAGTGATATAGGGGGTGGGACGAGAACATATTTGGTGGGGGGTCACAAAGTGATAACGACTAATAAGAGTAGATACGAGGCGCTGAAATACCAAATTTCACGAAATTCATAGTGCGCTCCGCAGCAGTCGTCAGGAGCCGATTTTGGGGTATGATGTAGGGGTGGGACGGGAACAAATTTGGTGGGGGTCACAAAGTGATAACGACTGATAAGAGTAGATACGAGGCGCTGAAACACAATTTTCACGAAATTCATGGTGCGCTTAGCAGCAGTCGTCAGGAGCTGATTTTGGGGCATGATATAGGGGGTGGGACGCAAACATATTTGGGGGGAGGGGGGTCAAAAGTGATAACGACTGATGAGGACTGATAGTAGCGATATGGTACGAATGTAGAGAGCACTTGAAATAGAAAATAGAGAGCAGATTGTAGATAATGCGTTTCATTTCAATACCATTTCATCAGGTTGTAATTGTAAACTCAAACACCTTTCGACTGCTACACCTTTTAGAGTTCTTTAGGATGAATGAGATGCTCGAATAAATATCATAATGAACACTGGACACTCTGTATTGAGATATTCTACCGCTAAATTACCTCGATACTCGACGCATAGTGGTTGTTTACATCACCACTTTAGCTGTGCATTTCACTGCGCTTATCAAACATTGAGATACAGCCAAGATGGGCAGCCTATGCAGCGGACAGTAATAGTACATTTAACAAAGCAGCTATAATTTAGCGTGAAACCTGAAGCTTCATCAATTGTCAGTTCTATCAATGCGCGCGGTAGCGAACGGAGCTAAACTGGTATAGTATAATCGGCTAAGCGGTTGTGTGTGTGTCTGACCGGAAATTCATAAGTTCAGTCCCTTTAGCCCCTGAGCGCTCAAACTTTCAGGTGGTACGGGAGGCTGGACACGAACATCAGTGGGGAGTGATCGGAATTGATAACTACTGATTAGAGATGATAGCGGACGTCGGAAAGCTCATATCGCCAATTTCGCTACGCCGTTCGCGTTGACAGTGGAAAGTTTCCACTCATAAGTGTAGTGTGCTGTGTGACAAGGACGCGAATAGAGAGCGAAGAATGGTGATAGCGAGTGATAAGAGATGACAAAGTGCGCCGAAATGTAAAGGCCACCAGTTTTGTTGCTGTCCTCGCATTGGCAGTAACATTTTTGAACCAATTCACTTTATGTGGGATGAGACGAGGACCATGTGGGTGGGTGAAAAAAAAGTGGTGGCAAGTGATAAGAACTGGAGGCGTCAGAGTGTGAATACCACCAGTTTCGTCGCGGCCGTCGCACTGACTGTATAACCTTGGCTTTTACATATGGTTCGGAGAATCTTACGAGAACACGAATGGTGAGTGATCAAAAGTGATAGCAATCCATAACGGCTGATAACGAGGTCGAGAATATGAGTACTATCAAATTTAATGTAGTCCCCGTGGTGACAGTAAAACCTCCGCTTCTACACATTTCTTGGGGGGGTTGGACGGGAACAACGGTGCTATCGGTATGAACGGTAATAAATGGCAAGATGTAAGGGGCGTCTGAATGCAAACAACACAACTTTGTCGCAGTTAAGACTGCCAAGCGATCATAGCGGTGAAGCTAAGCCAGGTTCTTAGCATGGGAGCATGCTTCATTTCTAACCTTCCACCAAACGGTGAAACGCTCAATTATCTGGACCTGGACCAATGACAAGTTGTGATCAGAGCTAGGTTAGTTGCAGCTTGAATGGTCATATCTCACTCTTTCAGCTATACTTATAGTATTGATTCCATAGACCGCTAAATCATCCAAATTTGATATTAATGCTGAATGTTTACGAAGTCATGATAAGCCATTTTCATTCCGCATGCACTACGCGATAGTCTTCAGCGGATTGGACAGCTTTTGCATTTTATCAGGAGCATCTTTCAAAGCAGCTCAATAATATTCCCTGCCATGTGACCTAGCATTCTACAGGTTGCCCAGTTTCACTGAAGACCACCATATTATGCGCGCGGATGCGTACGGAGCTAAACTGGTCAAGTATATCCTACAACT
>MU868486.1:69881-83214 GCA_036418205.1 Ostertagia ostertagi | reverse complement strand
CAGGCCGCGACCGGTGCCCCGGCTCCCCGACACTCGACTTCCAGCCGAGCTGCTCATCGGCCCACCACGCTGCCTCCGGAGCACCCTTCAGAATAAGCGGACCCAAGTACCCCAAACCTACACCCTAGTGGCCGAAAAGCTAACCTAGGTAAACCGCCTACCGCCTAATGTACACAACAACCAGACATACTTTGACAGGGCAAACTCATAGATTATTAACTCTCCCATGTGTGTCATCAACTTAAAGGAAGCAGTCACGCTGGCTTCCACGCTGGATTTGCTACCCTCGCGTTATCAATCGATAAGGTGTGAGGCAGTAATTGTTGGACGAGTGTAAGCCCATGGAAGATATGATACGATGAGATAAGAAGGTGCGGCTGCTTGATAAGAGGTGCACTCCAGAATGAAAACGGGACGATAACGATAACGGTATCATATCTAGCACGCTCTTATCGCACCCCTTTCCACATCGATAAGTCTTGGTTTTTGCTGAACGGAAGTGGATTTCGGCGCCTTATCACTCCGTTGATAAGGCGCCACTGCCACTGAAACTTCACGTGTTCTAACATTGGGCAGGACCTCTATCCACTCCAATACATAGCTTTCCTTATCGTTGCCATGAAAATTATCGTGACTGCTTCCTTTAAAGACAAACCCCGGACTAGCCCTCCTCCCCCAAATTTTGAAATGAACTAGTTATATGGGAAGAGAATACGGCTATTCATGCTAGCGGCTTATAGAGTTGTAGCTGGGAATCAAAATATAACCATTGTGTTGTGGAACGCCCCTTTCCGAGATGTAAGAGTGTGCATATAGCACGCATTGGTTCGATACATTAATCCATCTGATTGACTTCGCCTTTCCCACGCCACAGACCTCAAAACATCAGCAATCATAGAAAAAAGTATATGTCAAAAAGAGCCTTGTTTGGGACAAGGACTCCAAAATAAACTAGTGGACTCGAAGTCGAATCGTAGTTTCGAACGCATTTTTCGATTATGGCCAGCCATCTTATACTTTTAGCATACGGGAGGTTATAGTAGTTGAAAAATCACGAAGAGTGTCTGAACGCTGAAATAAAGTCGAGTAATTGTGGAACTCGTCCAGTGTTGCTTCACTTCAAATAAAGCCTTTGATCGGATTTAGAGTTGAGGCATGTTGGCTCTAAAGATAACAAGCTTTTTCCTAAACGCCTGTGAGCAGGTCTATTCAGCAGGTCTACATTTTAATGGTGTATCTATGCTCGTTATGAATATTGTGCACATAATAGCTCCGCTATCATAAGGTCATTTGTATATGAAATTGTTGATGGGTTTGTTGGAGAGCGACAAGCTCTTTGAATCAGTTTTATTTATAGAACTTGTGAGGAACGTGTATGGGTCCCGTTGGCATGATACCCGAATACAAGTTATACGTCGGCTTGACAACTTCCCTGGAGTGGGAAGACGAATCTTCAACGGAATATGTTCGCGAAGACTCAAAACTTAAAAAAATATGCTTTTATGTAAGTTTACTCATCACGCTCTTGAAATATCATTCATTGCCTAGCTGACCATCCGGTTTCTCGAACAAGCGCATGCATTGTTTCGAATGTGGCAAGCTGCAGTGGTCTACGAGACCTCCTTGCTCGTGTTTATGCACGTTATTCATAAAAATTTCCCAAAACAAGATCAACTTTTAGGTCAGTAGTCACTCTACTACCCAGTCATTTGGCATCACGTTGGATCCTGTACCAGCGTCTTCCAGCCAGCAGTGATTTTTTGCTTATTTATTTATGCGTGGACGCAGAATGATTGCGCGGTTAAGTACGGTGACGATAACTGCAGCCATGAAAACAAATTTGCCAAAGAAAACAACAATATGGAAAGCGAATATCAAAGCATTTAACAATGCTGTAAGAGCAAGTAAAAAAAAACTAAGATCAGAATAGTCAGTCGCAACCCATTCAGATTTCAAAAACTCTGCATGACTAAATTCAAGGCTCTTCTACGGAACGTCCCAAGAGGGGCGCAAATACCCTCACATCAGAATTTTTTTAGCGATGGACACTCTGACAGCAAAAAATTTAGCTTAGACTTGTGTTCTCAACATCAGAGACCTTATTTTGATTGTGGCCCCTCTAATCCTCAATTTTACTAGGGTATAAAGTCAGCAGGGTCTAACTGCGATTTTCCTTGTCAGAGTTTTGAAAGCTAACGAGATCATCAACTTGCCTTCTATGTACCAAAGAAGACAAAGTATAAGATCGGCGCTCCTCTGCTCGACTAGGCAAAGACTCATAACTTAGTGCGGAAATGGAGAGCAAGATTGTAAGTGATATTTTGCAAATTCTGCAAATTCACTCAGTCCTGCATTTTTTTCGAAAGGAAAGGAGAGAAGATAGAAGCAGATTCAACCATTAGCTTCACGTAGGCTTTGCGTGTCTCCAGTAGGATCATGTGGCTTTCAGACCGTAACGTTCTGAAATTCAAATTCTGTTGCTTACTCTGAACACCAAGGTCTTGCAGTGCGTATCAAAAGCGAGTAATTTAGGTTAGACCGAAGACCCTTAAAGGCAGCGGTTACGCTAGGTTTAAATGTGGTTTGGAGGGGACGAGGGGGTCCTCAATAGTACATCAGTGGCGAAAAAAGCAAAGAAATCCGTCAAAAATAAGCAAAATAGTACCCCTTTGATTGCCCTTTCATTTTCGACCATGGATGAGCGACGGTAAAGAACGACGTTGTTCGGACGTGTTAACCCCGATAGCCGCCATCATGCCAACAAGCATAGTGTTTGATTGATAAGGCATACATGGGCAAGTTGGAAGATACAGCCGCTAGAAGGGAAATGATCATCCAAAATGAAAAGCCAACAGCAAACAGTCCATCCAGATCATCAACAAAACTAGTGGGCGGGGCGTCGCATGGGGCGGAAGGGCGCAATGGTCCTGCTCAGCAACCACAGCACCTTTCGCAGTGGAAGCGCCACACATCGCTTCCTTGGCGGCCTGCTAATTGCTCTGTGGGGAGCAGGTTCTCCGCAGATGTGAAAATTCCTTTCGTACCTACTTCCTTTAATTTCATTCACTAACTCTAACCTTACTGAAACTATTCTGTAGTTATGCACAATACTATCATTTCGGATTGTGAGCACTTTTTTTTTCGGGAGCAGGAGGTAGTTCCCGTTGTTCGAACCAAGTGACAATATTATCGATGGCAGCCTTTAGCGCATCACAATCAGAACTGTTTTAGACAACTTCGTACTGTTAGATATCGACGGCATATATAGAACACGAAACTTGACGTCTGGTCAAGCTTTTGGGGAGGTCTGTTGTGTAAGCAAGGAAGTTAACTGGAGCGAGACTCCACCCTGGGGAATGCAACTGAGATCCTTTACGTGGATGAGAGCTTGCCCAATCCCGTACTTTACATTTGGTGTGATCCCCTATCGAAGGCTTTAGTGAATCGAAATATCCTAACCGAATTCGTTTTGTGGCGCTCTTGACCAGTCATTTAGAACAAAATGGAGCAGTTCTTTCAGCTGCCCTGACGCCACGTTAGCAAGAAAGAATATTATTGTGCTGTTCAAGATTTCCCCTTTACTCTGACCTATGCTATTTCTCAAAGAGCCTTGAAATGATTGGATTAGTCGATAGTTTGTTGAACTATTACAAGGAGGCTGTTTTGTTTGGCTATAGGAACTATGAGGGAATGTTTCTGAAGGGATGGAACTTCTGAACGTATGTAGGAAAAATCGAAGAATCGTTCTAAAGAGGAGGCAATGCAAAATGCAATCTTTTGATGGTTTTCGAAGTCAGAAAATCCGAGGTGACAAAATGAGAGACTAGCCATTCAATTGACAACTCTGTGGCGTGAACTTGAAAGAGCGCCAGGGCTTAAGTCCGTTTTAAGGCGTAGGTGCTCATGTGCTGCTGTTATTATGGGATTATTGCCAGTCGCCCATAAACCGGTCATGGGTCAGGAGCCCGTGAGACCCCGAGGTGAGGGGCCAGCATGTGTGAAACTGATGATTCCCGATGTTACGTATATCTCCCACCCTGCGCCCGTGCAGTTGCGTACTGTATGCAACTACCGTACCCTACGTCTGAATTTAGATCGCCACCAAACTTCACAGGGCATTGCGGTTTGTATTATTATTTCTGCGCACGAATTTGAATGCTGCAGGGAGAACGCTAGAGTTGCAGCGGTGGCAGATCACTACTGTCGGAGAGGGGGTTTTAATGGTAAGTTACAAAGCTTGGAAGGGTGGGGACGACAGTCTTGGGAGCAAATAAGAAATAGACAAGTGCTGTGGATGATCGCAAAAAGTGGCAATCTAACAACAACACATCGTCACATCGCAATTGGAAGGTCGTCTTCAGTACGGATTACAACTCTATGCATCATCTCGCGGTCATCAAGAAACTAGCTGGCGCTCATGTCCTTGGGGGGCATCCCAGTAAGTGAGCCAATTAGTGCTTGGGACTGAGCCTTGCAGGGGAAGGGATTCTGTGGGAAGATGCCAGTTATATGTGTGCTCCCTGGCGTTTCTCTCCTCTCCTGGGGCCGTAAGGTATGCTTCCCCGAATGGTTGCGGGGACGAAAGTCCCTTTAAATTTTTTGTTTTGAACGATACTGTTTCTTTATTTTCAATGCATGTTTACTTTAAGCTACACACATATATTAAATGTAGGCCCTTTATCAGGACAATCCCAGTTGGGAGACAGAGAAAATTTAAAGGGATTTTCGTCCCCTAACCCTTCGGGGAAGCATACCTTACGGCCCCTGGGCTTAGTCACAGTGTCACATGCCATCGGTCATGTTGTTGATGTCCCCCCCCCCTAAGGACATGAGCGCCAACTAGCTCATCAAAATTCCTAGTCAAGATCTCCAGTTTCTCTTCATGGGCTAGGTGCTGTTTGCTGGTTGAGGATTTTGTGGGTATGCTATATCAGTTGAAGGCGGAGGATGCTGCGATGGCAATTGAAACTTGGCAGGCGAGACGCTTGTTCCAGGCTCATTACAAGGCGTAACCTGCGAAATCTCCTTGTGCTGGAGTCAGACCCGAGGTGCTGTAACATTCGGTTGATTTAACAATGTTAGCGACTCCTCCTAGATGGTTCGATATCACTTCATTCCACCACTCGTGAAGTGAGCCAGCCACAAATACGACACCCCACGCAAGAATCTTGAATACGACTCCTGTCTGACTAATTCAAACGAAAGGTTTACCCCGATCAAGGAATATCAGGAAAGTGCAGATTTTGCTCTTCTGAGAGAGTAAACTGTATCAGCTATATTCTTCAAATGGTAAAAAACTCAGCACTGTTAATAATTAATCATTTCTACCTGTGAAGTTAATTGTCACGGCTCAAGTGCAGTGCTCCAACGATCCAACGACATGTGCGCCAGGATTTTATTTTGCTGGTTCCTACTTGCTTTACTGCTTACTTGCTTGGGCGCGAATATGATTCCATCCGCAGCGCCACAGTGAATACTAAGTTCGAGCGTAGGGTACGGTAGTTGATCACAGTACGCAATTGCACCGGCGCAGGGTGGGAGATATACGTAACATCATGATTCCCAAGCGGTAACCGTGGTTTTTTTGCCTAGGAATAGGCACAAGAGCACTAAACCATTTTGATGTGTCGCATTGAGCGATAGGAAGGCGACCGTTCCGGAACCAGGGTGAAAATCGTGTTGAGGACGTGGTCGCAGAAGTAACCCCCCCCCTGAAATCGAGATCCTGGCACGACCCCCTAAAACAGAGCATAAATTAATTCAATTAATTAAATCAAAAAAATCCTGCAAAATAATGTTATGGACGCCTCATCTTGTCATCTATGCACTTTCTTTCATCGCTGCACACTTTTGTGTATTTACTGAAATATCGACTCGAGGAAAGAGGCATTAACTTTGTGTGACCTCAAAGGCAGGTTCGTTCAGAAATGCACAGAAATCCTGAAGGCACGGGGTTGCGATTGAATCTTAATTCCTGCTTGAGTATATCAAACAGCCGAGTGTATCGATCAACGGCCGATTCAACGGCAGCTGCGGCGCGATTTGTCACTGGGTCAGATTTGCTGAAATCCCGAAAAAACGTCGAAATCTACACCCTCGATGAAAAGGTTCCATTCCTCCATTTCCAACCTTTTGAACAGCACGCGGTAGGGTTAGATAGAGCTAGATTTGCTACTATCAGGCAGTATTGGAATTGCTATGAAAGCCTTCCATTCGAAGAGATATAGTCTCTCAAAATCCGTCGAGGATGCTGAAATTTTCATGCGAGTTTTTGCCACTTAAAAGGCAATATCTCTCTAATTTCGCAAGATCTTGAAAAAGGCGAAGACAGTTTTGGAAAGCGGAAGGTTTGCGCTTTCTAACAGTATGTTTAGCTTCCTTCTACATTGCTTAGTTAAGGAGATATTTGCGATCTATCGAGGGTGATTCTCCGCCGCTCCCTTCGTCACCATTGCGGATGTAATTCTTTGGCAAAGCTCGAAATGTGTCTAGAACAATACATTCTTCCAACGTAAGCAATAAGAAAAGGGGCAATCGTCATCATCCGATTTTATTGGTATAAGCCATGCATCCGACCTCCACTCGAAGTTGCAGAATCGATTGAAAGGTGTTATATGATCATGACCAGTTGACAGAAGCTGCATTGTAGTGAACACATTTCCGTAACTCCTACATGTAGCCTGGAGAATTTCAGAGGATTTTCCACGCATCTGAAAAGAAATTCCAAGAGTGAAGAGCTTGAAGGAAAAGTTATGAATAAGACCCACTCACTTAGTTACGCTACCGTACCAATTTAAAACTAGGTGCACTCACCCAAAGCTTGGTATAACCAGCCTCACACATAGCAGCAGGCATTCCACATAAAGTAGCATGCTACTTTCACTCGAAATGACTTAGCTGTTTGCGGGAAGTTTCTATAATTTTTTTGATCGAGCAGTCATTATCCACAAACTGCTACATACTCGTGAACAGCCAGAAACAAGTTGGACGGCCGAATAAGCTGTCCGAGTAAGCATGGTATACTAGGCCTAGCTGCTGTCTGCCCTTAGAAGTGAATATCACCCGTCCCACTACAATACTGCTCCTAACTTTTGTAACAACTACGCGTAGCGACGGTTCTGTTGCGTCGCAACCTTATAACTTCCTTGAAAGCGGGTAAAATGGAAAGATCTTTACAGCAATAGACTCGCCTCTCTGTGGCGAGTCTAACCATGTGTATGACTACTAATATGCTTGAAATAACATGTTATTCCATGAAAACTATTGTCAATGGTCCATCTCCGGTCTTGAAACCTGGGCATTCCGATTGTGTCTTGCTTCTGTTTTGCCTTCCAGGTTTGTTATGGTGGAATCTTTATTGGTCGACGTTTCGAACAAATCGTCGTTATCAAGACCTAAAATTAGTTCGGAGCTCTAGCTTGTAGTCTATCCACTTACACCCCAATATTGCCAGTTGTTACAATTACAATATCTCTCTCAGTAATTACAAGGATTCCAGCTAAAACCAACCTCCTACGTTTCCACCAGTACTGGATCCCCACTTGGCTCTGCGAACAGCTGACGAAAAATGAGGCACCGCTCACTCAAACGTAATACGTGCAGTGGGTGGTGATCTCACAATTCGCATAAGGGAATGAAAGGCAGGAATTCACTCGTAACGGCCATGCACTCATTTCGGTTGTTCAGCTTTGGATTTCGCACACGGATGTAAGAACGCTTCTAACATTTTTCTAGCACCGATATCATCCTCCTGGGATTTTACATTCTACATCAAAGTCATTGCCCTGGTGTTTTTCAAACCGGTGCTTGCCAAGTGGAGTAAGAAGGCTTCCACGTCTTTTCCAGCCAAGTGTTCTTTAACGCGTACACCTAACATCCTGCCTGTTTCACCAATATACGCTTCGCCACAGGTTGAACATTGAAGTTGGTATACAGCTCCTCTCAATGCGCAATCTCCCTGCCTTCAGTATGAGCAAGCGATGCAGAACAACAACGATGCGAAGTGAACACTCAGAATCAGGTCAGGGTTACTGTACTTGGCAATGCAGTGATTTCACAGAACGCTTTGGATTTGCTCAATCTTGGACCATCTTTTTCAATAGCGCAGGGAGTTGGGCCTTCTACTTATCGCCAAGTAGTAACAGGGCTTCACAAGCTTCAGAGATCAACTAGAAGGAATGCTTCTCGTAACGCGCAACAGACGTGAATGCAGTAACTGCGATCTATGTCGGACCAGTTCCTTTCCACGTTCGTACAAAGAACCAAACATTTCCGCGGAGGCGACAAATTCGAGTTCTCATCATCGGAGTTGCTGAAGGTTTCAACAGCACCAGACGGAGAGTCAAAATCGACAAACCACAGTGGAAGGGCTCCAGAGCCTAGCACGTGTAGCTCAAATAAAGACCTCTCTTAGCGACAAACAAGGGAAGTGTAGTTTACACTCGTGTTTAAATCGGAACTACAAACCTCCACCTGAGTGATACATCTGTTTACAGTCGCACTACAGAAAAAGAGTTTCTCACCCAATGCCACAGGTTGAACGCTGCGTGGATGTCAGTAGGGAAGTAGGCGGGGCTAGATGAAAAATTTATCATAAGATTGAAGTTGGATACTCCCTCGTGCCCGGTGTTCTACAGCCTGATCAAAACTCATAAGCTAGCCGAACGGAGAAGAACATTCGGCTAATGCTAGCGACTACAAAATACGTCCTATCATTAGCTGTGTGGGAGGACCAACAGACCGCATCTCGTGGTTTCTCAACAAAATTGTTGGTCAACTTCTCCAGTATGTACCCTCACACTTACCTAACACAAGAGAATTTCTAGATCGACTACGTTCCTGCAGAATCCAAGAAAACTGCGTAACGAGTCATTTGATGTAACTGCGCTCTATACGAACGTAGACAACAACGAAGCTCTCCAAGCACTTTCTGAAATGCTGGATGAGCATAGCGCACAGATTGTCACGTTCGGGTTGAGCAAAGTGCACATAATGACCTGGTAAAGGAATGCCTGAGATGTAACATTTTCAAGTGGAGTGGACAATATTTTCACAGAACCGAGGACTTGCAATGGGACAACGTCTAGCACCGGTCCTAGCTATATGCTTCATGGGCAGAATAGAAAGACCGGTGCTAGCACGCATGCCCATTATGTACTGTCGATATATTGATGATTGCTGCGTAATTACTTCAACACAAGCTTGAAATGGATGAATTATTCAACATACTCAATCAACAGTCGCAGTACATAAAGTTCACGAGAGAAGCTCCACACAATGGTTGGCTACCTTACTTGAATACACAGATAAAAATCTCGAATGGAACGTATAGTGTGAAGTGGTACAGAAAAGCAGCTCAAAGAACATCCTACTCCATGCGAAGTCTGCACACCCCAGCGCTGTAAAAAGTGCGGTTGTTCGAAACATGTACAAAACAGCTGTTGGAGTTTGTACAGGCGACATGGAGCGAGATGAGTCACGTAAGCTAGCTACTGATATCGCAAGGATGAATGGCTATGGAATACAAGTCGGAGGATCAGGCTCACGAAGGCGTTCCGCGAGAAATCGCGAAGACTCGCCAGCGCATTCCGCGAGAACTCGCGAAGACGCGCCAGGGCATACCGCGAGAAATCGCGAAGACATGGCGATTCTCCAACTGCCTTTCATATCGGATAGAGTTAGTGCAGCAATACGGCAGTGCATATCACGAGCGGATTTAGCTAACGACGTAGTTTTGGTTAATATACCAAAAGGCAATATTAAACATCAGCTAATCCGCAATAGACTATACGACCGTACATGCACTACGACGAACTGCATCGTTTGCCCATATGGAAGGCAGGAGATTGCGCATTGAGAGGACTGTATACCAACTTCAATGTTCAACCTGTGGCGAAGTGTATATTGGTGAAACAGGCAGGATGTTAGGTGTACGCGTTAAAGAACACTTGGCTGGAAAAAGACGTGGAAGCCTTCTTACTCCACTTGGCAAGCACCGGTTATGAAAAACACCAGGGCAATGACTTTGATGTAGAATGTAAAATGACCCAGGAGGATGATATCGGTGCTAGAAAAATGTTAGAAGCGTTCTACATCCGTGTGCGAAATCCAAAGCTGAACAACCGAAATGAGTGCATGGCCGTTACAAGTGAATTCCTGCCTTTCATTCCTTATGCGAATTGTGAGATCATCACGCACTGCACGTACTACGTTTGAGTGAGCGGTGCCTCATTTTTCGTCAGCTGTTCGCAGAGCCAAGTGGGGATCCAGTACTGGTGGAAACGTAGGAGGTTGGTTTTAGCTGGAATCTTAGCTTGATTTGTAATTACTGAGAGAGATATTGTAATTGTAACAACTGGCAATATTGGGGTGTAAGTGGATAGACTACAAGCTAGAGCTCCGAACTAATTTTAGGTCTTGAATAACGACGATTTGTTCGAAACGTCGACCAATAAAGATTCCACCATAACAAACCTGGAAGGCAAAACAGAAGCAAGACACAAATCTCAATTTTTTTTCATTGGAGCTAGGGTGCTGTTTGCTGCTGTCTGAGGAATTTTGTGGTTATACGATATCAGTTGAAGGCGGAGGATGCTGCGATGGCAATTGAAACTTGGCAGGCGAGACGCTTGTTCCAGGCTCATTACAAGGCGTAACCTGCGAAATCTCCTTGTGCTGGAGTCAGACCCGAGGTGCTGTAACATTCGGTTGATTTAACAATGTTAGCGACTCCTCCTAGATGGTTCGATATCACTTCATTCCACCACTCGTGAAGTGAGCCAGCCACAAATACGACACCCCACGCAAGAATCTTGAATACGACTCCTGTCTGACTAATTCAAACGAAAGGTTTACCCCGATCAAGGAATATCAGGAAAGTGCAGATTTTGCTCTTCTGAGAGAGTAAACTGTATCAGCTATATTCTTCAAATGGTAAAAAACTCAGCACTGTTAATAATTAATCATCTACCTGTGAAGTTAATTGTCACGGCTCAAGTGCAGTGCTCCAACGATCCAACGACAATTTTCGGGGGTGGTCCGGTTCTGCGCGGTGCGCCAGGATTTTATTTTGCTGGTTCCTACTTGCTTTACTGCTTACTTGCTTGGGCGCGAATATGATTCCATCCGCAGCGCCACAGTGAATACTAAGTTCGAGCGTAGGGTACGGTAGTTGATCACAGTACGCAATTGCACCGGCGCAGGGTGGGAGATATACGTAACATCATGATTCCCAAGCGGTAACCGTGGTTTTTTTGCCTAGGAATAGGCACAAGAGCACTAAACCATTTTGATGTGTCGCATTGAGCGATAGGAAGGCGACCGTTCCGGAACCAGGGTGAAAATCGTGTTGAGGACGTGGTCGCAGAAGTAACCCCCGCCCCTCAAGTCGAAGTCCTTGTACGACCCCACTAAAATAGAGCATACGCAATTAATTCAACTCATAAACAAAAACAATCCTGCAAAATATTGTTGCAAGCGCCTTTTCTTGTCATCTATGCACTTTCCTTCATCGTTGCATACTTTTGTGTATTTCCTGAAATACAGCCTAGTGAAACGAGGCATTAACATTTGTGTGATTCAAGGCAATTCCTTTAGAAATGCACAGAAATCCTCAAGGCACTGGTAGCGACTGAATCTTAATTCCTGCTTGAATGTATCACAACAGCCGAGTGAATCGATCAACAGCCGATTCAAAGGGAGCTGCGACGCGATTTATCTCTGGGTCAGATTTGCTATGCCGGAAAAACTGTCGGCATCTACACCTTCTATGAAAACGTTCCTTTCCTTAATCTCCTAACCTTTTGAACAGCACGTAGTAGGCTTAGATAGAGCTAGATTTGCTACTATTAGGCAATATTGAAATTGCTATGAGAGCCTTCCATTCGAAGAGATATAGTCTCTCAAAAACCATCAAGAACGCTGAAATTTCGTGCGAGTTTTTGCCACTTGAAAGGCAATATCTCTCTAATTTTGCAGTAAGTTGAGAAGGAGAGACAGTTTTTTTGAAAGTGGAAAGTTTGCGCCTTCAAAGAGTACGTTTGGCTTCTTTCTACATTGCTTAGTTAAGGGGATATTTGCGATCTATCGAGGGTGATTCTCCGCCGCTCCCTTCGTCACCATTGCGGATGTAATTCTTTGCAAAAGCTCGAAATGTGTCTACAACAATACATTCTTCCAACGTAATCGATAAGGAAAGGGGAAATTGTCATCGTCCGACTTTATTGGTGTGATCCATGCATCCGATCTCCACCTGAAGTTGCAGGATCGATTGAAAGGTGTTATATGATCATGATTAGTTGACAGAAGCTGCATCAGTGAACACATTTCCGTAACTCCTACATGTAGCCTGGAGAATTTCAGAGGATTTTCCACGCATCTGAAAAGAAATTCCAAGAGTGAAGAGCTTGAAGGAAAAGTTATGAATAAGACCCACTCACTTAGTTACGCTACCGTACCAATTTAAAACTAGGTGCACTCACCCAAAGCTTGGTATAACCAGCCTCACACATAGCAGCAGGCATTCCACATAAAGTAGCATGCTACTTTCACTCGAAATGACTTAGCTGTTTGCGGGAAGTTTCTATAATTTTTTTGATCGAGCAGTCATTATCCACAAACTGCTACATACTCGTGAACAGCCAGAAACAAGTTGGACGGCCGAATAAGCTGTCCGAGTAAGCATGGTATACTAGGCCTAGCTGCTGTCTGCCCTTAGAAGTGAATATCACCCGTCCCACTACAATACTGCTCCTAACTTTTGTAACAACTACGCGTAGCGACGGTTCTGTTGCGTCGCAACCTTATAACTTCATTGAAAGCGGGTATAATCGAAAGGTCTTTACAGCAATAGACTCGCCTCTCTGTGGCGAGTCTAACCATGTGTATGACTACTAATATGCTTGAAATAACCATGTTAATTCCATGAAAAAGTAAAAGTAAAGATGGTCCATGTCCGGTCTTCTTGAAACCTGGGCATTCCGATTGTGTCTTGCTTCTGTTTTGCCTTCCAGGTTTTTGTTATGGTGGAATCTTTATTGGTCGACGTTTCGAACAAATCGTCGTTATCAAGACCTAAAATTAGTTCGGAGCTCCAGCTTGTAGTCTATCCACTTACACCCCAATATTGCCAGTTTTTATAATTACAATATCTCTCTCAGTAATTCAAGCTAAGATTCCAGCTAAAACCAACCTCCTACGTTTCCACCAGTACTGGATCCCCACTTGGCTCTGCGAACAGCTGACGAAAAATGAGGCACCGCTCACCCTCGCGTAATACGTGCGGTGGGCGGTGATATCATAATTCGCATAATGGGATGAAAGGCAAGAATTCATT
>MU868486.1:26242-69781 GCA_036418205.1 Ostertagia ostertagi | reverse complement strand
ACATATAGTCATAATTTTGATTTGATTTGCTATCCCAATCAACATACATCGTTGGCGTGAACTAATCATTCAGAATAGATCAATCGGCTCTCTTGTCTTGCTGTGCACTATCAAAATATGAGTACAGTCTCCAAATGTGAAGTTCCAGAGTTGCCATTTGTGCGCAACTCATAGAGAATTCGCGCGCCGACAGGCATTCCACACTCTGCGGGCCACTGGATTACGGGTTAGCCCGCTAGCCCCGATTCGATGCGCCGCCGCTGGGATCGGGGAAAGATTCCCTCGAAAGTGGTGGGCGGGCCGTCTGCCCTGGGAAGCTTCCCCGAGAGCATACCCTTCCCGGCATGGGGACCCGCCCGAACAGGAGAGCATGACCTTTACGCCTCAGGGCGGATCGGTTCAAACAATACGCTGTACAGAGTCATGACTTGCTAGCGGTCGGTGCGGGCCGGCGCGCCGTTGAGGTCATATCCTTTTGAAAATTCTGATTGCCGAATGTAATTTGCTTTTCGTCCATTCGTTCCCTTTGCGATTCAAGGTTTCATTTCAGCGTGCGCTGGCCAGATTACGTTGTTGCAATCAGCCAAGTATGTATAGTTTGCTGCAAGCATTATATTTGCTCTCCAAATAATGGAGTAAAGGAACCGGAGAAGGCCTCAAACATGCGCTACCAATTTTGAAGATGCCTTCAACAAAACATTTGTGAGCTTCTCTCATATCAAAGAGCATGCTTGAAATAAACTATAGTTGTGCCATGAAATACCTTCAAACTGCGCTGAGCCACAGCTCACTCTGGCGGTAGGTTAAAATTAGGTGTAACGGTATCTTCACTGCATTTATAATTTTTATTCCGAAAAGCCGAAAGTAGTTCGGGAGCTCGGGATTAGATTCCGCTAAGATGTGCTGTTGAAAATTCTGAGCTATCAACCGATCTACGGATTATATATAGACAGGTTTTCCGAGGAGGGGTCTGAATTGGTCACTCTCACACTATTCAATGGGTGAGGTCGCAGAACCAAAACTCTTACGGTCATGTAGACCAGTTTTGACTTCGCCCGCTATCGCGCATCACACGGGCAGGCATATAGGTGGTTTGTGGATGACCACGGAATATCAGCATGAGTACTCCATTAGTCAACCTCACTATTGAATTTGCTTAGACCTTTTCCAGTTTCGCTGAAGTCATATCGGACTTACGCGTGATAAACGTTTATGAGCGGAACGGCATAAATATCCTACTTCTAGCTACAGCCAGCTTCTCGTGAATTCGACACATTATCGGTAGAATAGGATCTGCCTGTCAGTCTCACAAATAAAAAAGGATGCCTGTTGTACGTAAGTTGAGGAGCTAAGGCTTTGATCATTAATTACAGTTATTACAATGATTTAGAATCAACGAAAGGATTAGCGCGGTTTAATGAGGTTGGGATTTCTTTGATAGAAATGAAAGTTATATTTGCTGGAAGACTTGATCGAGTTTAGCATATGCTATTAGTAAGACGTCATTCAAGAACGATACATGTGCACGCACCACGTGGACAGACTAGAACTTTGTAAGTATGGACGCTCTAGTGTCACGTAAGCTCCGTAACGGAATTGGATCGACCTTGCATAGTGACACCTTATCAGCCCTTATCAGTTGCAATCACTTTCAAGCACTCACCAACAATGTCCCGTCCCACCGCACAGAACACCTGTGAGCATGGTATGCTCTGGTGTAACTGGGGGTTACTCGACAGAATTTGTTCATTTTTCGCTTTCAGCGCATTATCAGCCTTATCAGTTGCATCGCTTCCGAATTCATGTTACCACAATTGGACCCGGATTGCCCCACGTAACATGTGTAAGGTAGACGCTCTTTTACTTAATATGACGGCAAACCGACATTGGCGATGCGATCCGCTTTATCTAGCCCCTTTATCAGGCTATGTATCAAGTCGGGTATCAGTTCCTATCATCCTTATCACGTACTACTTGCTTGACACACACACATCACGATCACAACACACACACACACACACCACACCACACACACACAAACACACAACACACACACACCACACACATTCACAGCCACACACACACACAACACACAACCACACACACACACACACACACACACGACACACACACACACACACAAAACACACACACACACACTACACCACACACACACACACACACACACCACACAACACACCACCACACACACACACACACCACACGACACAACCAACCACCACACGACACAACCACACAACACAGCCACACACACACACACAACAACACACCACCACACACACCAACCAACACCAAAAAAAAGCCCCACACGACCCACACACCACACACACACACACAGCACACACACACACACACACACAGCACAGCACACACACACACACACACACGACACACAACAGCCACCACACACACACACACACCACCAACACACACGACACACACACGACACCACACACCACACACACACACACCTACACCACACACACACACACACACACAACACAAACACACACACACACACACACACACACACCACACACACCACCACACAACACACACACACACACAACCACACACACACACACACACCACAACACACACACCACACAAGCACAACACACACACACACCACACACAACACCACACACACACACACACACACACACACCACACACACACACACCCACACACACACACAGCACACACACACACACAACAACACCACACACACACAACAACACACACACGACACAACACACCACACACACACACAACACGAACACACAACACACAACACACACAACACACACCACACACACAACACACAGCACACACACCACAACGACACACCCACAACACACCACACCACACAGCACAACCCACACACACACCACACACACACACACACACACAACACACACACACGACACACAAACACACACAACAACCACACACACACAACACACACACACACACACCACACTAGGAGATGTCCTTTGTAATTCTGCTCTGCCTCATGGTGCTCATACTTCTATCCTTTCAAACTGGCCGCCTCCGTAGGTGATTCTTTGAAGGAAGTTATAAACATGTACTGCGACACTGCGAATTTTTGTGAGCGGACAGGCAAACAAACTCTGGCGTTATATATTAGCTATTGATGAATTACGGGGTGCTCTATGGTCTATTTCAACCGCCCATTTTCTGGTTTCTCTTTTTTTTGGGGTGTGGAGGTTTTGGTACGAAAAACGCTATTTTCACGAAAAATTTCACTTCAAAACGCACACGCCCACCCACTGAGGCCGGATTTTCCTCGCTCTGCGCTCTCTCGCCTTCATCAGCGGCTCAATGACCACTAGGATCTCACACGGTGAAACTCAGGGTTCGCGGCGGGGCCACTCCGTTTTTTTCTCAAATACTCAAGATAAGGATTAGAGGGCTCACGGGACACGTAATCGACTTATTTGAAGTAGACTTTCTTGATAGTAGCGGTGTAATGTGGAAGGAACACCTGAGATGGTTACATAGGTTTCGACTGTCTGGTCCAGGGCGAACAGTTGCTGGACAGGGAAAGGACAGCCTCCGCAAAGGTTTAAGGGTCTGCAGGAGCTCCACAGTGATCAATCTGTGCAGAAATGGATGGGTATGTGGGCAGGTAGTGTGGAATGCTTAGGACAATCCACCGGTCATCTATCAAAGTACGCTCGGAAATGAGTCGTTATAATAAGTATCTTACGCGTTAGTGGGTCGATCGCCCAAAGGGAACTGCTCTCTGAGTACTAGGATAAGAGTACAATGTAGTGGCCCCCGAACGTGGAGTTTCACCATCTCACACATTCACTTTGTACTACAACTGTAATTAGCTATCACCAGGAGTTACTCTTCCTCCATGCTCAGTCAGGCCTTCATCCGCTTGTCTTGGTCGGAGCCGGAGTCAAGCGCGCTCCTCTAATCATTCTGCCATTCGTGTAGGACCCACAGAAGAAATTAAGTATCCCGTAAGCAACAGAATCGGTCAGGCACCGCGATTGTTGGTCCGCGGCGCGACTCGCGACTGTAGTGAGGCGAGATGAGCGTCATTTCGATTGCTGGCGGACGCATAGTCGGGCGGGACGGCAGCAACACTGGCAAGTGTCGCAGCAGCATTGGTGCGTATCGACTGCGACACCTGCGGTTCGTTGTTGTGTCGACCGCTGCTGTCGGACGACAGCCGAGATCGTAAGTGTCGCCAGATCATACGCAGCTACTATTCCACACTCAGTGGATGTTCGAATACGATCACGCGCAGACACGTGCTGTCGGGTTTTGCACTCGGATGACCGGCGACGCCGTCCATCTGCGACGCGGGTTTATGCGGACACGTGCGGTCGGGTGACTGTCGTCCGACCGACTAATGCGTTCGGCTTCTCAGCAGGGCCTCCGAATCCTCCCTTTATTTTAGGCTCATAACTGGCCGGCTGAAGTCATCGAAGCGGTAGGGGAATGTCTTTGCATCAGTTAATGCGGCTGAGTCGCTGTCTGGTCCTTGAAAGATTTCAATCAACAAAACTATATAGAGTATGCTGGACAAGTCGGAACTTATTTCACCCCACGGGCGCCGTATCGCTCGCCGGCGTACTGAATTGCAAGCAAACTGTTGAGCTTATCCTTAAGCAACAGGCCAGGCGGTTTCAACACTGGTCATTAGGCCCGGTGAAAAATGCCCCAGCCAACTAAGTTTCACTTAGATGTCATTGACCAGGCGAAATGTTTTTGACTTTCCCATGGACTTTTGAGAGCTGAG
Source organism: Ostertagia ostertagi (assembly GCA_036418205.1). Lineage (NCBI taxonomy): Eukaryota > Metazoa > Nematoda > Chromadorea > Rhabditida > Trichostrongylidae > Ostertagia > Ostertagia ostertagi. The sequence continues at coordinate 64,980 of MU868486.1, read as the reverse complement.
ACCTATGAAATCGATGAATTTCAGGACGCTGAGCTACAAATTGGACATTAAAACTCCTACGGTGAACTTTATAAGGAACAGTTGACGAGAATTCAAAGTTGGGCAAAAAGGTCTGAGGCGAGTCACCTGGATGAAATTCACGGATGCTTTTTTTGTCTGCGTTTCTGTTCTTATAAGCGGTTTATTGGGTGCCCTTGAGGACGATTTCGTACTCGTTTTCAGCGCAGAGCCCGGCTGACGCGTGATTCATCAGGTAGCTACCGGCCGAGTACGTTTGGGTTTGAAATTTTGAATGCTGCGTAACTTTCTCGATAAAGTTCACGTAGCAGTTCTTTAATGCCCCATATTTGTAATCAGCGTTCAGACTCTATAAAGTATCTAGGTCTCTCCTTCCCAGGTTCCATGGGAGTTCAAAGCCATTGGCGCTGGTGAGTTCAAAACCTACCTCTGAATGCGCGGGAAGGCGGAGGGAATTCACTTCGAGGAAGGCGGTTCGCTCACCAGAAGTCCACCCTGCGTTGCGGGCAGTTTTACGCCACGTTGCTTGCAGTTGAGTCCAATTAGACACGTTCTCTCGCGGCGAAATTCACACTCGCGATGGCTCGAGCCGTCTGATGTCTCGCCCATACGCGTGCGTTGAGATCCTCAACGTGCCGGTTGCGAGCTGCGCAACTGGAGGGTTGAGGTCTGGTTCGTCATTGCAGGGGCCGTAGGATGCTCTCCTGTTACGCGGGCGGGAGCGTACCGATTCGGGTCACCCGAGAAGGGGTGAGCGTCCCCGAAAGCAGCCGTAAGGGTATGCTCGCGGGGCGTCCCGGGGACGTCAGACATACAGAGTGTCCATGGCGCTCAAAGTGGGCAAGTTGCCAGGATCGGGTAAGTTAGGCCTTTGAGCTGCCAAAGTTTAGGGTTGTCAGCGTGGTGATCTATATTTTCACGTGAAGGAGTAAGAACAAAAATTTGAAACCTTGCACTTTCCGTCTACCAATACTGAGTAACCACTGTGGCTTTTTCTTGGCACAGGCGCTGAGTGTTTCTGACTATCTATTCACGTAGATCAAAGGAGATATGTTCTGCAGTTGAATCTTAACTCGCCCCTATGCCATGCCGAATAGAATTGAATTGTCGTGCTGGTTGTTGAATCCTTGTAGTGTGAGACGAAAGTATGTCCACTTTGCCTTCCTATAGGATAGGTTTGGAACTCACAGATGGTCAAATGAGCATCTCTATGAACTTTAGGTGGGCTGGGGCATGTTTTCACCGGCCTATGGACCAAGTGTTGAACCCTGCCGGGCGACTGTTGCTTTTAAGGATCAAGTCACAGTTTTGGCTTGAAAATTCAGGTACCGATGGCGAGGAGACGGCGCCCGTGGGGTGGTGAATAAGTTCCGGTTTGGGGGGGTCAGCATTACGCTGTTATATAAGTTTTGTTTATTGAATCTTTCAAAACCAAGACAGCGACTCAGCACGCATTAACTGATCAGACATTCCCTACCGGCTCGATGACTTTCAGCCGGCATGTTATGGGAGCTAAAATGGTTAAAGGGAGGGATTCGGGGTTAGCCCCTGTGAGAGGCCGAACGCATAGTCAGTCGGCGCAGCCAACGAGCTGCAAGTGTCGCATAAACGCGGTCGCAGATGGAAAGGACGTCGCGCAACGATGCAAACCAGACAGCACGTGTCTGCGCGTTGATGTATTTCGAAAATGCCACTGTAGTGTGGAATAGTAGCTGCGATATTGATCTGCGACACTTACGACGTGGCTGTCGTCCGACAGCAGCCGGTCGGACGGACAACAACGACCCGCAGGTGTTCCGCGGATCGATATCGCAAACCCAATGCTGTGCGGACACTTGCGGTTCGTGCTGATCGTCCGACGACTATGCGTCCGGCCAGAAATCGAATGACGCTCATCGCGCCACTTACATCGCGGAGTCGCGGCCGCGGACTCAAGCGCGGGGCTCCGGAGCGATTCTGTTGCTTACGCGATACTGTGAATTTTTCTTCTGTGGTCCTACACGAAATGGCAGATGATTATGAGGACGGCGATTGACTCGGCTTCGAATCCAAGAAAGGAGGTCGGAGCCCTGGGACTGAGACTTGGAAGAGTAACTCCTGGGTGGATGAGCTAATTTACAGTTTAGCCAAAAGTTGAATGTGTTGAGAATCACAGTGGTCATGAGCCGCCTGATTAAGGCGAGAGAGCGCAGACGGAAGGTATGAAGACAGCTTAGAAGACAGAGTCCGCGACTCTCTGGATGGAGCAAATGACGACGACTGACAAAGGGCAAGCGGACCGGCGACTGGGGCTGACGCTAGGGAGAAGAAGAAGAAGAAGAATACAGCCACTGGCATCCACTCTGCGATGATTTCTTGCATGGAGAAAAAAGGGGTACGGGGTTTAGATTCGTGAGCGTCTGGACTTCTGCATGCCCACAGTCCATCCTTCCATCTGACGTCTTGGCGGCGACAGTTTGTATTTTTGGGAATTACTATGGTCATTCTTTTGGGTTGTAGTCGCAGTGTCGTTCGTCATATAGATCGCTTTTGGATTTTTCGGGCGTGTAGTAGATTTCTAGCTTCGTCAGGTTCGGATAATTGTGTTATATCATGTTCGGAGCTGGTGAGAGGTTTAGGTTGGGCTGGATTTTCTAACTTCTTGGTTTTGCAAATCCCAATCCGTAGCACATCGTGAGAATGGCAGGCCATTATCGCTTTTTTACGGTGAGGGGATAAATTGCGGGACTTAAACGACAGAAAATTCTTCTTCAAATCTTGATGTTAGCAGAAGCCACTTATTTGTTGGATTTGTGGGATTGTAGGGGCGACGAAATCAAGTCTCTGATGTCTGTATTTCCGCTGCGTCAAACGTTGTAGTACTTGATTCGTGATTGTGTGACGACGAACATGGGACCGGGAAACTTCGGGTAGGATTAGCATTCTGTTTTATTGTTCTGCCTCTTTATCGTCTTGCTGTTTTTTCTGCAGCGTCGGATGTGGCACCAGCTGGGGTGGTGGCTAGTTTGGGGATTGTCGTTCTCCAGCTCGCACGTCTTAAGCGATGTTGTTTGGTGTTGTGGTGTGTGTACTGGTCATTGCAATGGTTCAGGACTTTGCGATTGTTGAGCGATTGTGCACAAATTGAGGAGCGATCATCGCTCGAGCGACGGGTCTGGGAGGGAGATTTACGATGGTGTTTAGCGGTCCGAACGAATAGATTGGCGGTGATATCATAATTCGCATAATGGAATGAAAGGCAGGAATTCACTTGTAACGGCCATGCACTCATTTCGGTTGTTCAGCTGTGGATTTCGCACACGGATGTAGAACGCTTCTAACACTTTTCTAGCACCGATATCATCCTCCTGGGTCATTCTACATCAGAGTCACTGCCCTGGTGTTTTTCGTACCGATGCTTTGCCAAGTGGAGTAAGAAGGCTTCCACGTCTTTTCCAGCCAATTGTTCCTTAACGCGTACACCTAACATCCTGCCTGTTTCACCAATATACACTTCGCCACAGGTTGAACATTGAAGTTGGTATACAGCTCCTCTCAATGCGCAATCTCCCTGCCTTCAGTATGAGCAAGCGATGCAGAACAACAACGATGCGAAGTGAACACTCAGAATCAGGTCAGGGTTACTGTACTTGGCAATGCAGTGATTTCACAGAACGCTTTGGATTTGCTCAATCTTGGACCATCTTTTTCAATAGCGCAGGGAGTTGGGCCTTCTACTTATCGCCAAGTAGTAACAGGGCTTCACAAGCTTAGAGATCAACTTAGAAGGAATGCTTCTCGTAACGCGCAACAGTAATGGAATGCAGAATCTGAGCGATCTATGCTGACGCCAGTTCCTTTCCCACGTTCGTTTTACAAAGAACCAACACCTTTCGCGGAGGCTGACGTAAAATTTCGAGTTCTCTCATCGGGAGTGCTTGAGGTTTTCAGCAGGCACAGACGAGAGAGGTTTTCAAATATCACAAACGCACAGTGGGAAGGGCTCCAGGAGATCCGAGAACGTGTAGCAAATAATGAGACCTCTCTGTGAGCGACAAAGGGGGAGAGTTTGTAGTTTCACCTCGTGTGTTAGATCGCGAAATTACAGAACTCCACCTGAGTGATACATCTGTTTACAGTCGCACTACAGAAAAAGAGTTTCTCACCCAATGCCACAGGTTGAACGCTGCGTGGATGTCAGTAGGGAAGTAGGCGGGGCTAGATGAAAAATTTATCATAAGATTGAAGTTGGATACTCCCTCGTGCCCGGTGTTTCACAGCCTGATCAAGACTCACAAGCTAGCCAACGGAGAAGAACATTCGGCTAATGCTAGCGACTACAAAATACGTCCTATCATTAGTTGTGTGGGAGGACCAACAGACCGCATCTCGTGGTTTCTCAACAAAATTGATGGTCAACTTCTCCGTCATGTACCCTCACACTTACCTAACACAAGAGAATTTCTAGATCGACTACCTTACTGCAGGATCCGAGAAAACTGTGTAGCCGAGTCATTTGACGTAACTGCGCTCTATATGAATGTAGACAACAACCATGCTCTCCAAACACTTTCTGAAATGCTGGATGAGCATAGCGCACAGATTGTCACGTTCGGGTTGAGCAAAGTGCATATAATGACCTTGGTAAAGGAATGCCTGAGATGTAACATTTTCAAGTGGAGTGGACAATATTTTAAGCAGAACCGAGGACTTGCGATGGGACAACGTCTAGCGGTCCTAGCCATATGCTTCATGGACAGAGTAGAAAGGCCGGTGCTAGCACGTATGCCCATTATGTACTGTCGATATATTGACGATTGCTGCGTAATTACTTCAACGCAGCTTGAAATGGACGAATTATTCAATATTCTCAACCAGCAGTCACAGTACATAAAGTTCACGAGAGAACGTCCACACAGCGGATGGCTACCTTACTTGAATACACAGATAAAAATCTCGAACTGGAACGTATTAGTGTGAGGAGTACAGATATGAGCAGCTCGAAGAACATCCGTTTTTATGCGAAGTCTGCACACCCAGCGCTGTTAAAAGGCGTTATTCCGAACATGTACAAACAGCCTGTGAAGTTTGTACAGGCGACATGAGCGCGGCATGGAGTCACGTAAGGCTAGCTACGGATACGCAAGTCTCGTGATGATGGCTATGGCGAAACAAGTCGGAAGGATCAGGCTCACGAAGGCGTTCCGCCGAAATCGCGAAGACTCGCCAGCGCATTCTTGCGAGAACTCGCGAAGACGCGCCAGGGATACGCGAGAAATCGCGAAGGCATGGCGATCCTCCAACTGCCTACTTCATATCGGATAGAGTCTAGTGCAGCAATTACGGCAACGCATAGCACAAGCGGATTAGCTAACGACTGTAGTGTTTGGCTATGTACCTAAAGGCATATTAAACATCAGCCCAATCCGCAATAAGACTCATACGACCGTACAATGCACTCACGACCGAAACTGCATTGTGTTGCCATACGGGAAGCAGGGAGTTGCGGCATGAGAGGAGCTGTATACCAACTTCAAGGATCAACATATGGCGAAGTGTATATTGGTGAAACAGGCAGGATGTTAGGTGTACGCGTTAAGGAACACTTGGCTGGAAAAAGACGTGGAAGCCTTCTTACTCCACTTGGCAAAGCATCGGTACGAAAAACACCAGGGCAGTGACTCTGATGTAGAATGACCCAGGAGGATGATATCGGTGCTAGAAAAGTGTTAGAAGCGTTCTACATCCGTGTGCGAAATCCACAGCTGAACAACCGAAATGAGTGCATGGCCGTTACAAGTGAATTCCTGCCTTTCATTCCATTATGCGAATTATGATATCACCGCCCACCGCACGTATTACGCGAGGGTGAGCGGTGCCTCATTTTTCGTCAGCTGTTCGCAGAGCCAAGTGGGGATCCAGTAGTGGTGGAAACGTATGAGGTTGGTTTTAGCTGGAATCTTAGCTTGATTTGTAATTACTGAGAGAGATATTGTAATTGTAACAACTGGCAATATTGGGGTGTAAGTGGATAGAGTACAAGCTGGAGCTCCGAACTAATTTCAGGTCTTGATAACGACGATTTGTTCGAAACGTCGACCAATAAAGATTCCACCATAACAAACCTGGAAGGCAAAACAGAAGCAAGACACTATTGGTAATCCCTCGTCTAACTGTCTCGCCTCTCCTCATTCCCATTATCTCTCCAGTCTGGCTCTTATCGTTAGCTACCGCCTTCATAATATCACAAAATCTTCCTTCAAGCTCTTCTCCACTTCCTCGACCCCATTTTGAACCCGCCAGGGTCCTTGAGGTATGCTTCCCTGAACAGAAGAGGGACCCCTCCCTGGTAAGGTATGCTCTCCCCGAAAACTCTCGGGGAAAGAGCCACGCCTCCAGTTCTCGGGGGATTTTCCCCGATTGACATGCAATCGGCGAAATATCCCTTCAATTGACATGCAGTCTGGTAGACATACCCGAGAACCGATGCTATTTTCTTTCCCCGAGAGTTTTCGGGGAGAACATGCGTTACCAGGGAGGGGTTCCTCTCCTGTTCGGGGAAGCATACCTTACGGCCTCAGATGTTATGTACGTATATTTCCCACCTTGCGCCCATGCAATTGTGTACAACAAGCGATTACAGTGTTCTTATGCCTACAATACTGATACTAAATTTTGTTCAATCGGGTAAAAACCGTCGCAAACCGTCGCCTCGCCATAACTCTTGAAGAAATGGTTCACGCGATTTGAAAAGTACACCTGCTGATAACTCTGATCGAGACTTATAAGACGCTATATTTCAGTTTTCGAAAGAGCTTCATCTAGAATTGCAGTAGTGGTAGGCTCATTATGTGACATTCCTCACTTTTAGAGGAGATCTTTTGTGGAAACCTGAGACGATAGCGAGGAAACCTCTCCAACGACGTAGACTACGGTTACTTCCCTGTAGGAATTAGCCGAAATATTTGGTCGCAAGTGTGCGTTCATTTCGTGCTGCGACCCCAAATATCACTGCTCGTCATGTCTTTGTGATGTGATCAGTTTTCTTTTGCTTGTCTAGAAGGACCTTGGAACCTGAAATGTTCGATTTTTCATGAAGAATACTATCGAATGGTGTACAACACAGCTTGCACACGAAACTTTGTTTTTTCACCTTTTTCTCCCCATTGGCGATCGCTTTTCCAGCCCATGGCGGCCACGTGCGATTCAGTGCACCTCGCCGACCCGTTACCCTTCGCATCTCTCTCAATTGACTATTTAATTATTTTACTACTTAAGCTCAATTATCCTTTTATTTTATAAAGCGCGACACTTTACTGTGATCGTTCTTGTGTATCTGTATGTGTGTGTATGTATGTATGTGTGTCGACGTCCGCAAAATGAAGTGAGTGAGAAGGAAGCTCATGGGATAAACAAACCGCTAACAAGTCGGGTATGATTTGAGATATCAATGTCTTGTAGCAGGATAGTTGTGATAACGTTCTTAGGGCTATATAATCACCTGCTTAGCACACTTCCGTTCATTCCACATGGTGCTGCAGTGGCAGCTGGGGGGCAGTGGAGAGAGGAAGGGAGGATGTGGAAGGGAAGCGAAAAATTCACTGTCATATCATGATTGTGTCCCTTCTACTGTATGAAACACCATTGTGTTGCATACGCGTCACTTCCAGGAGGTGTTGGTGTCACAGGAGGAAGGGACCATAGCGGATAGAAAGCTTGCGCATTAAAGGAAGGTCCCGGCGGTTGACGGGGGACTAATCTGGTCATTTGAAAAAGGTAAACACCTGATATTCAAGTCATCAAATTTTTTCCCCTCGACAACTCCAGAGCTAGTCTACCGAACTCGCAGTGATAGAAGGCTGGCTAGACTGGTAACTCGATCCCCTGGCCGTGCGTATAGAAAACGACGCTTCTTGCCACTTCGTCAGCTGCATATAACCAATAATTATAAAGGATCCTACTAACTATAAAGCGTTTTGTCTGTCGTTCTGTCTGCCGTCTGTCGTCTGCCGTTCTGTATATCTGTCACGGAATTCCCTAACTTCTGGGATCGGCCTGGAGAGACCGGGTAAAGTGTGGTATGGGTGGGCAAGGTCTCGCAAAGTACAAAACAGACAGCAGGTAGGCAAAGCCCCGCCTACAGGGGCGTGGCATGCATCGAAATGAGTTACGCTGACGACCTGGATTTCGATAACTATACCAAAAAAAAGCCTCGAAATGGGGGAAATTACGTAGGTAAAGGTGTGCATTGGTCATTAGATCGGACTAAGGAGAACTAACCGGGTGGGCGGGACGTTCTCAAATTAAGCAGTGCTTAGCAAAAAAATTGATAACTTGGTTAGACAAAAGCCTACAGATCAGAAAAAAATTGGCGCAGGGAAGCAATGTCTAAGGTAATTCCAGCATACATAACTACAGTACTCGCCGTTTGAAACCGAAAATTCACGCGAATAACGCAAATCCTCGTTAATTTCGTGAATTCGTTATAACTCGGTTCAAAATTGAGCTTTCGGGAATCCGAAGATATCTTTGACTTTAGCTCGTTGGACTATATAAGACTGGGCTATCAAGTGGAATCTTTGAACAGTTCTCAGCAGGCATAGTGGGCCTATTATGTGACATTTTCCATTTTCGGAGGAGATATTTTGCAGAAAGCTGTGAAGATAGCGAACAATTTCCTTCACTGTCATAGACTACGGTCACTTGTCTGTAAGGATTAGGAAAGCTTGGTCGCAGGTGAGCGTTTCTTCCGTGGTGTGACCCCGAACATCACCCCTTGTTATGCCTTTGCCCCCTATTACGTGACAAGTCCCATTTTTAGAGGAATGTTTTGTAGAAAGCTGCAAAGGAAACGAAGAATTTTCTCATTTGTCGTAGACTACGGTCACTTGTCTGTAAATATTATGTGGAAAACTCGGTCGCAAGTGAGCGTGGTGTGGCACCAAACATGCCTCCTCGTCATGCCCTTGTGGAAAGTGCAGATTTTTTGCATTTCCCGATGAACTCGCAGACCTGAAATGTGCCCCGTTAACTTCCCCGTGAAAAATGCTATCGAATGATATGCATTACTTCCCCAGTTGAAACTTTGTTTTTTCACCGTTTTCAGCCTTCCCCTATTGCCGGATTGGGCACTATCCCACGATTACTGCCCCAAAATCTCAAAGTTTCATTTTTCGTCGAAACTTTGTCTATTGGGGTGATTCGATGCCCTGATTACGAATATGACATTCATTTTTGATGCTGGTGTCATTTGGCGCCATTTGGCGCCGTTTGGCTGTTTTCACCAAATCTGCTAAAACTTCGTCATTTGGGGTTTTTTGGGATCCTGATCACGAATACAACATCCAGTCTTGACGCCGGCGCTATGTGGTGTCACAAACAACACTTCACAGTACTCTAAGGCACCTTTCTCGGAGCGCCGACTGTCAGACCGTGGAAAAGGTCATTGAATCGAAGACTGTCCGCGACAGGAAGGAGCCAGAAGCATGTTTCACGTTTTCCACAACGGAGAATAACGATGGCTCTTGCTACTCTTTAGCGACACGATCGTCAATGAGAGCTACTGGGCTTAGCCTTGAAGGACGTGTACGAGACGCTCAAATTGAATAATCTGCACTTACTGGTTGCGATCCATGGGGTTGATGTCTGTGCCACTATGCCATTCATGTCAACGATCCATGGGCCTGATCAACGACGAACGGCACAACGCCTGGATTTGCAATCGTCGTGCCGCACTGGACCGTCGAACGAGACCAGGGTCTACGTGCATGCCCGAAAGGATTCTTTTTTCGAGAACTGTATTTTTCCTGAGTCCACGGTGTTCGCACTGCCCTATTTCTAGCTGCGCGACATGGGCAAGGTGAAGGACAAGGAATACGAGCTCAACGTCGGCCACACCAGTTCAATCAGTGGGAGCGATTCTTCCGCGACGTATGTGTGGGGCACTTCGGAAGGAACCCGCCGATGATCGGAAGGTTCGGGTGCGAGATGGAAATTGACGAAACACTGGTTGTCAAACGCAAATACAACCGCTGACGTTGGGTACGCAGGCACAAGTGGCTGTTTGGAGGCATTGAAAGGGAAGTGGACTCCTTCGGATGGTCCGAAGGCAAGACGTTTCAACTCTACCTGCGGCTCACCATGAAGTAGTACATCGAGCACGGTACTACCATCCTCAATGACAGCCGGAGAGCTTACAGTCGAATTGCTGCTCTGCCCAACGCATACAGGTATCTCCGCATGAAATATGCTGAAATATATGGAAAACATGAAATATGCTTCTGACGTACCTCACAGTTTTCCACGGTCTGGTTCCTTCCTGTCGTGGGAAAGTCTCGGATTTGATGACCTTTTCCACGGTCTAACAGTCGGCGCTCTGAGAAAGGTGCCTAAGAGTACGCTCTGACTGTGAAGTGTTGCTTTCAGCGGATTTGGTGTAATTAGCCGTGGCGCCAAATTGGCGCCAAACGGCGCCAAATTGCGCCAGCACCAAAAACGGGTGTCGTTTCCGTAAACAGGATCCCAAATAACCCCAAATGACGAAGTTTTAGAAGATTCGGTGAAAACAGCCGTGGCGCCAAGTTGGCGCCAAATGACACCAGCAGCAGAAATGAATGTCATATTCGTAATTCCTGTATCACCTGTCGTCCCGTTGATCGTCGATTTACTCGAGCGTCTCCATTCGTCCCTGTCGCGGGCTAGGGTGGTCCAGTGGATCCTCCTTGCTCGAGGGACACAAAGTCCATCACTCCTTTCGTTCAGAGTTTTCGTGAAGAATTCTGACCATCGGGTCGGCGGTCGTCCAGGTGTTCGTTTGACGTCCCGAGGGATCCAGTCGGTAACCGCTCTGGTCCAACGGTCATCGCAAAATCGCATGAAGTGTCCGGCCCACCTTACCTTCGATTCCTTGGCGAAAACGGCAGCGTCCCTGATCTTCGATCGTTGGCGTAGTTCCGAACTTCGGATTCCCCTCTGCACTTGCGTGTATAGTGTTACTCCTAGCATCATCCTCTTGACAGCGCGTTGGATAACGCTGACCGCGTGCTCGTCCTGCTTGCGCAGAGTCCAAGTCTCTGAGGTGTAGGTTAGGGCAGGAAGGACAGCGGAATCGAAGAGGTGGGCACGGAGCCGGATGTTCTTCGTCTTCCTCACTACTCCCTCGATGTTCTTGTACGCTCCCCAAGCCATTCTTTTCCTCCTGCTCAGCTCTGGAGCTAGATCGTTCATCACATTGATTTTCCGACCTAGGTACACGTAGCTGGAGCATTCGGGGATGTTCGTTCCGTTGAGCGTGAATGGGGCATCAGAAACCAATCCATTTCTCATAAACATGGTTAGGTTCAGCTGTAGACCGACCTTACCACAGGCACATTCGAAATCAGCCAGCATTCGCTCCGCTTGCTCGATGTTCGGCGTTATAAGAACGATGTCGTCAGCAAAACGAAGGTGGCGTAGTTGCCGGCCGTCGACCTTCACTCCCATGTCTTCCCATTCCAGTTGACGCATGACGTTCTTCTCGAGAGCGGTGTTGAAGAGTTTGGGCGAGATGGTGTCGCCCTGTCGGACCCCTCTCTTGACGTCGATGATGACCTCCTTGTAGAATGTTGAGATCCTGGTCGTAAAGTTGCTGTAGAGCTCACGAAGAATCTTGATGTACTAATAGGGACGCCCTGGTTGCCCGAGGCTTCGATGACCGCTTCTGTCTCCACAGAGTCGAAGGCCTTCTTCAAGTCGATGAATGTGAGACAAAGCGGCATCTTGTACTACCGTGAAAGCTCATTGAGTTTCGTAACCGTGTGGATATGGTCGATCGTGCTGAACCCTCTTCGGAACCCTGCTTGCTCGCATGGCTGTCCTTCATCTAGTATTCTGCCGATCCTGTTAAGAATGACTCGTGTGAATAGCTTGTAGATTACAGACAGCAGGCAGATCGGGCGATAGTTGCCAATGTCGTCCAAGTCTCCCTTCTTGTACACCAACATGGTCCTGCTGGTTTTCCACGGAAAGGGCACTTTGCATTCCGACAGGTAGCGCGTGAAGAGTCGAGCCAGAGTTCTGATGATAACTGGCGGTGCGTTCTTCAGATGATCCGGTTTAACTCTGTGGAGACCGGGCGCTGTACAATTCTTCACCGACTTGATGGCGTGTCGGACTTCGGAAGAGAGAACTGAGGGGACAACGTATCCATCCTCTTGCGGTTGGTAAGTAGGCAGATGGACATGGCTATCGAAGAGATTCGAGTGAAAGTCGTGGATGGCTCTCTTCATTGCCCTTCGGGATGCAGTAACTGTTCCATCTGGACGTCGGAGGAAGGTCATCTTGGTCTTGTTGCTGGCATAGCTTCGGCGGCCATTGCGGATGCTCCTCCCAGCCTCTGCTGCGTCAGCTAATACTGCTGCTCTTCGCTCCTTGACATCTTCCTTTATCGCCTCTCTGCATAGCTTCGCAAGCTCGGACGTGAGTCGGTGATTGCCTGCAGCTCGTGCGGCTCCACGTTGGCGAATCAGCTCGAGAGTTTCCGGAGACAGACGTCCCTTGGTGACTTGTAAACTCTCTGCCTTCCTGCCACTCTCGTGAAAGTGTTAACGAGCCGATGATATTCCTCGTCGATGTTCTCTATAGCGGAATCCTCCCATAAGCTGACAAGAGAAGTGAAGTGATCCCAGTTGATGACTGTCCTGGGGCTTCGCTTCCTAAACTTTGCTGCTCTCTCAACACGCTCGAGAAGTGGAATCTTGCGCGGAGGAGACGATGGTTCGATCCCGTGTAGAACTTTGGAACAACAGCGACGTCGGTCAGGCAAAACCTTCGATTGAAGATGATGTGGTCCATCTCGTTATGGGACTGTCCATCAGGTGACTCCCAAGTCCAACGAAAGGGAGAGGGCTTCTGGAACTGCGAGTTACAATAAATGGTGTTGGTCGACATGATAAACTCAGACAGTCTTTCGCCCTGCTCATTCCAATCCATTCCGTGAGTACCGATGTGAAGTTTGGCTCCACGTTGGCGTATCACTTCGAAAGTTTCCGGAGACAGACGTCCCTTGGTGACTTGTAAACTCTCTGCCTTCCTGCCACTCTCGTGAAGGTGTTCAACGAGCCGATGATATTCCTCGTCGATGTTTTCGATGACGGAATCCTCCCATAAGCTGACGAGGGAAGTGAAGTGATCCCAGTTGAATCGAAACTGTCCTGGGGCTTCGCTTCCTAAACTTTGCTGCTCTCTCAGCACGCATCGAGAAGTGGAATCTTGCGCGGAGGAGACGATGGTTCGATCCCGTGTAGAACTTTGGAACAACAGCGACGTCGGTCAGGCAAAACCTTGGATTGAAGATGATGTGGTCTATCTCGTTATGGAACTGTCCATCAGGTGACTCACAAATCCAACGAAGGTGAGAGGACTTTTGGAACTGTGAGTAACCATGGATGGTGTTGGCCAATATGATGAACTCCGACAGTCTCTCACCCTGCTCATTCCATTCCATTCCGTGAATACCGATGTGAAGTTCTTCAGCCGTTCTTCTCGGGCCAATCTTGGCGTTGAAGTCGCCGACGATGACCTTGAAGAAGGTATGGTCTTCCCTGTAGAAATTCTCCAATTCCATATAAAATGCTTCGTGTTCCTCCTCGTCGTAGCTCGATGTTGGTGCATAGGCGACGAAGATTGTCAAAGCAGGAGTTGAACCACATCTTCTCAATCTCAAACGTCCGATTCGGGTCGTAAGGCTTTCGTACGAATCGATGTTTATGGCCAAGTGCGCGTTTGTTCCAAGGAACAGTTCTTCTCCATTATCGAAAACGGCGTGTAGCGGGCGGTGCCTTCTCGTCTCGGTCAGTCCGATGACGTCGTACTTGATCTTTCTGACCTGCATCATCAGATCTTCGATGTGAGCTTCGGATGCAAGCGTTCGTGCGTTGGAAGTACAGATCGCCATCTTAGTCCTTCTTCGTTTAATCAGCCCATCCGGGCTCTGAGATTCTAGCAGCCTCTCCCGAGCGGTCCTATCCAACGCTGCCGTATTGGGGGCTCCCTCAGGTTCAGGGGAACGAGTCCCATCCATATTGCTGTTTTCGGCATATTGAAGGCACACGAGTATCTTGCCAGGCTCTGTCGTGCGGGCTAGGATAGACCTCCAGGTAGTTAGCCACGCTGTCCTGGAGCGGAACAAGGGGCTTAGTTTTTGGAGGCGGCCCCGAATCGCCTCCCATGTCCTTCCCAGTCACTTGAGTGCAAGCTTCTGGCTGTGCCGACATGCACGATACCAACCGCACACACACAGAGCGCACCACACACGCAAGCATGCATGGATGCGCCTGAGTGGAGACAGCTGGTATGAATCAACACAGCACTGCAGAAACAGGGAGTCCATCCCTTGAATCCACCTGCGTCTTAGGGCAAGTACATGGTGGCTTTTGGCCCGCGATTTACCCCCTACCGCCACGTAGCCTCGCCACCAACCGGCTAGAGATCTTTCAGTGAGAGAGGACCCTCAGTGAAGGAGATCCGTAGACACCTGATAATATACGTAGTAAAACAGCAGTAGATAGTATGGTAGGATTTCACTTCGGCTTACTCATTATTGTTAGGGTCAACCGTCCGTTGGACAAAGTCCAACTGGGGTATCGTGTTTGGCCGACGCTAGAGGGGGTGTCGTATTCGCAGGCGTCAACGTTGCAGTTCGAACAGGTTTCCTGGTGAAGATGACGAAAGGTGGTTTTCGCTATAAGGAACCTAATGTGTGTTGTGATGAAGCACGCAGCTGTTGGCTCTTGCTGGGGCCACCGAACGATTAGAATCAAGACGTTAGTTCTCACGACAGTAGGGGAGAGTTAAAACTTTCGAGTGCTTCTTCAACTATTAAGCACAAGCGAGTGCAAGGCGCACATCAGAGCAGAAGAGTCTACAGCGAAAGTATCCATATTTGACTGCGCACGTACACAAATATAGTTCTAGAGATGAGCCAATGCCTTCAAGCTAGACCTGACCTATTTGGTCGATCGGCTGCTAAAGGGCTACAAGAAAAGTTCGGCAATGTTGAGAACCCGTTTTTAGGAGGGTAGTGCCGAAAATTCATGAAAAAAAAACGGTCCAAGGAGGCGATTTTTCGACTCCTTCAACTTTGGAAAGAGAGAAAGTATTGGTTGGAAGGCTCTAACTTCTACTCTAATCCGAGGGGACAAGAACGCATAAAGTTCAATATGAAGAAAGTTATAACAATTTGAAGCCCAAAACCAGCGCTCTGCAAAAAATCTGTCCGCGATTTCCCAAAAACGGTCCAGCGAGATGTTTTTTTTGAGTCCTTTAGCTTTGAGAGGAGTTCAAGGAGGTCGTTAGAAAGCTCCAACGTTCTTCTTCAACCCAGGTGCACAAGAATCGCATAAGGTGGAATTTAAAGAAAGTTGTATACATTGAAAAACCTGGACTTGCAAAAAAAAACGGTCCAACGAAGCGTTTTTTTTTTGAAGGAAAGATTTTTTGCGAAGGCTTCAGCACTTTTTACAAAGAAAACAGTCTGAGCTTTTCAATTTTTTTTGCCGCTTCTCATAGCTCCTTCTTTGAAGAAAGTTACAACCTTTCAAAGGACAAAGGGCGCATTTCTATGAACTCTTTGTTCTCTACCCCATAGCTGACGTGGTTTTGAAGAAGAGGCATAATTGGTGGTGGTTAGTAAGTGGTTTCCTTCTGAAACAAGCAGTTTTGAAGATGACAAATCTACTTAACGTTTTGAGAAATGTTGATAGTGATCAAAATTACGTTTACTTGTACGTCAATAGTCCGTTTCTCGCTGCCCGCGCCGCGCCGAGGGGAAGATTGCGCGCGCCAATGCGAAGTCAACGCTTCTGTGCCATCCAATCGGCCCTTCTGCTGTGTACTCTCATGCTATGAGATGCGCCATGCACTCGTTTGACATGCGCTTGCATATCGAAATGGAAATTTTTGTAATTCTGAACGCCCATTCATGAAAGACAGGAAAAGCGCCATTCGAACTAAAGAGCAGTACTGACTAACTAATAAAGGCGAATCGTTTTGCGATGTTATGCATTAGTAAATTACCGCATAGTAGGAAACTAGAGCTCGTCTGCTAACTGTGTTTGAATTCAAGCCGACTGTCTTCACATTTTTTGTAGATTGCACTTATTTTCCCTAGTGTTAGCTTTTTCCTTAGCAGTGGACAGTGCATAATGAGTGCGGGGAGGGGGTCGTATGGAGTCTCTCCAGGGGAGGGGTCGTAATAATTTTGAAATCGGTCTATCGTGACTGTTGACCCTGATTGCAGTGAGCTACGGTGAAACTAGAGATCATTTTGAACATCAGTCAGAACATCAGGTTGACGGGGAATTCAGCGAGTTTTTTTTTTCAAGTGGCATGTACCATGAGGTTGTTGCAGTACACTGCGACGCATAATTATAGTTCCACCTACAATTTCAGTACCAGGCCGGATATCATTTACTCACTATACGGCGCTTATCTCAGTTGGATAGTAATCAAGGTTACTCCCAGTCATATCTTGTAGCATCCTTGAGAAATTTAATCGTTATGAAGTCATCCCAACAAATTCCAGCGGAGCTGACACTTTGACAATTCCTGTGTCTTTTTTGCTAGGATTTCCCTTTTACGGAAGTGTGACAGCGGTTTTGCCTTTGCTATAAGCTAAAGAACTTGAATGGATAATAATTCCAAATTTTGATTGAGTAACAGCAAAATGCAGCGGAGAAGCTAGAGCGGACATTTTCGAAAGAATAAAGATAAAAAATTGTTGCTTTTTCGAACTGGATTTCGGTGTTAATGTTCAGATTCGCGTTTATATGTGTCACAAATTATCTGCAGAGCCTTTTCCAAAAACATTCCCAGATTTAAGTTTTTGGGAAATTTGTAAGTGGGACTATAATTATGCGTCGCAGTGTATAAATGTTATTTTTGGATGTACTTGCAATTTGTTATAACAGCAAACATTTGGCAACTCAGAACAAGAGACGGATACTACTTGTTTGCGTAAGGCTTTGCCAGTGTTCAGGCAGGTACTCAGTGTTCTTTTCAACCGCATATAGGCAAACCTTGACTCCAAGGTTTAAAATGTTTGCAGTCCCAGGATCGTTCCTCCTTCATGACCTGCCACGTTGACTCGGATAAGAAGCACTTATTGTTAGATGGAGTGTGACAAGAGTTGTGTAGCAGAGAAGTCAGAGGTCTTCCCTGCTTTCCATTTTCTGCTAATGATCCTTTGCTTGAAAACACCCTGGCCATGTGAAACCAGGTTATGTTATCGTTAAATTTATTTCTTGCCAAGTTAGTGCACGGTTGCATGTTGCTAGCGTTTTGTTTGCGAAAGCCTGCTGTTTTCGTATTAGCTGGATTTAGCTCCTCGAACGCCATAGTACATTCACGTGCACAAAATCGAACAAGGTTTTGAAAAACTTCGATAAAAAAAGCAAAATTATTCACCTAAGAGTAGTGTGGCGGGGGTTCTGCCGCTGCTGTTGTTGCCGGAAGACTAGGTAGAACAAAAAACTTTATTCCTACTGCAGAGGGTTTTTATATGACCCATAATACGAAGATCACTATTACCACTGGCATCGGTGGTTCATTCTTCTTGCTTTTCATAACAACCTTCGGTGTTGATAGAGAATGATTCTCTACACTCCGCGGCGGGTCGACGTTGTGAGATCCTTAAATTTGTTGACTGAGCTGATGTGGAGTTTTTGAACTTCCGTGCGGACTTAACGAAACTCGAGTCGTGTGGTAGCTGATATGATCCTGATTCGTTGTGGCGTTTTGCAAATCTTCTAGTCGAAGTTCGCCCTGGTGGTGAACACTCGGCCGTGATCTCAAGTTATAATGATTGCGTTGCGATTGCAATACCTCCTCCCTCCTGTTCGTTTTCTGTGTCGTCGATTCTCGGGTTCGATAACTTGACTTGCGCTTCACGAATGGTTCCGTTCACTGATGAGAAAAGATCTTGTATTCGTCCTACTTTCCAAGTGTTTCGCGGTAGTATTGGGTCGTGAATGAGTGCCACAGTATTTCGGGTAGGAATTTTCCGAGTTCCTTTCCTGTTGTTTATCAGAAGCTTGTGTTTTTCTCGGAGGCTGGTGAGGTATTGGGTTCTCCATATTGACCAGAATTATTCCGTTATTTGGTGGCTTTTTTAACGCCTGTTTTGCTTGCTAACGAGTTCTTATTTGTGCCACTCCGTTGGGTGGAAGATATTCTTCGTCATCATTCTCTGTCTCACAACTTTCAAAGGGGAAAGTGACGAATATGTCGCATTGTATGAAGTCGATCGGTCTTAAAATCGGACTTTCTTCCCAATTTTTTTCTTGGTAGGAAAGCGGCCTTGAGTTTAAAGTTCCTTCTGTCTCAGTAAGAACGGTTTCCAGATCTGTCTTCGTCAAAATTGTCTTCCGTGTTACTTTGTAAAGGATGTATGACGGATCTTATTAAACGCATATGAACTGCTCCTTGCCATGGAGCAAATATTGTGATTGTTTTCCACTCCACTCCCTTTGAGGCTATTGAGTTGGCGAATGAGAAATCCTGTGTGATTGAGCGTACAGCATCGGACAGGATCTGTTCTGCTTAGTGATAGTTAGGTGCGTTGTCTGAGATTATTGTTGTAGGGATTCCCCTTCTTGCGAGGAATCGACGTAGTGCATTGAGAAAATTCGCCGTTGTCATGTCGGATACAAGTTCCAAGTGAAGAAGCCGTGTCGTTGTGCATGTAATGATTACTCCATATACAGGTGTCATTTCTTCCCTTTCCTTGGCGGATATTGGGCCAAAGTACTCGACCCCACGTGTTCGAATTTCCGTGCGTGTCATTGTACGCGTCGTTAAGGAAGATCCTCCGGGTATTTGTACGGTAGATTGTTCGCCTTTTGACATGGAATGCATTTCCTGATAACACATTGAACTAATTGGCGAAGTGTCGGTATCCAATAATGGTTCGTCACGTTGGCTATTGTATGACCTATAGTACAGTGAAGGGGAGAGTGGGCTTCCTTTACGATTACCTTGGCCAGCTGGCTCTTTGCAGCTATAAGGATGGGTTGACGTGCTTCGAATGGAAGGTCGGCATTTTCCATCCGTCCACGATATCGAAGTATGCCGTACTTGTCTCTTCGTAATTTCTGCTGTTTCGGTGAGTTCAGTTGTGATTCTTGAAAGTGTATCTGGTTATTGCGGATTATTACCTGCAGCGACGCTTTCCTTTCAATTGCTGCGTCGTATTTTTCGTTTGTAATTTGACGGATCAGGGATGGTATCTGTTATGCGTGATTGCAGTCTTAGGGCATTTTCGATGTGAGGTTCTTGATAAAGCGTAGAACATATGCCATTACTACTTTGATAGAGACTGTTGTATTGTGTCGTTTATAATCGAGTATCTCCTTCACGTTATTTTGCAATGGTTTTGATGTTGTGAAAATATGGTTGCTCATTCCTTCGTTGTTGCTCGGTAGGACGAAAAGTTGACAAGTTTTAGGCCACTTTTTCGGTGGCTTCTTTATGAAAGTTGTACCTTTCCACCATATGTGATTGATGAAGTTGTTTTTATCTACTCCACGTGTGGCGCAGTCTGCCGGATTGTCTGCGCTGTTGATGTATCCAAATTGTACTGGTGCTGAGATGTCGGATACAATTCTCCTAACTTCTTCTACACGATCCTTCGCCAGTGCTCCCACTGTTTTCTCGATCGGATGAGAGTTCAGCCAGCTTAAAGCAATTTCTGACGATGAGTCTGAGAGCAGAATCACTTCTTCGATTAGTGTGCGATGATGCATTTCTGAGAAAATGTCGTGTGCTAAGCGGGCTGCTATTGTTGAAGCCACGAGTCAGGATTAGGTAACCCTAGAAGGCCTTTCCATCACTAATATTCCAGGATTGCGCTCAGAGGGATGATGCCACACTCCTGTCTCGAGATTGCGCGCCATCAAGGCTTCTGGCCTACTACTTTCAGCGATGGGTTCGTTACATCAGCTGGTCCCGCCCACCGCGGGATGTGTTGCGTGGCTGGCCTAACGTGTGAGATCAGCTAGGATGATTGCCGTATTAACCGATGGAATGGCTGGCATATCCGAAAAACTCGTTTGGACGTGGCTCTCCCCCAAGCGAGCCTCCTTCACTGCTAAAAGAGATGGGGTTTCGATTTCGGTCTTGTCGACGGTTTCTTTGCGTTTTTTTCTTCATTGTCGTTCCATCTCCCATCTCTAAACTCAATATCAGGCGCCATAATGCCCAAACACGAGCCTGACTTTTGCCTTTAAGGCGTTCGGTTCTAGCTTTGGAACTGTCATTCTCTCTTTTATAGAAGCACGTTTCGCTTTTCCGGTAATCAAATTTGCTTCGTTGCTCGATACGATGTAGGCGCAGGTTGCCAGTGTACTGGCGTCTGAGAACAGAACAAGTCTTGATCTAGTTCCGACTTGTGCAACCTTTCTTGGTATAGTGTAGAAGAAATCCTCAATTGATTCCGTGAGTTTTCCCACTGAGTCTGATGTCCTTTTGACAGTGTACTGTCCCACTGGTAGTTGAATTTCCACAACTGTTGTAGGAATCTTTTTCCAGCTAGCATTAATGGCGTAAGCTATCCTCGAGGATCATAAACGGCTGCAACTTGTTCTGAGGTTGATCGCTTTCTTTCTTCGGGTATCCGCATTTGAGCTTTGTTTGGTCGTTCCTTGTGCTCCTTTTGATTCCTAGTACCTTGACTTCGTCTGATATGCACAAATCTATTGGTGCATTTGATTTCCCAAAACGCTGTTGTTTGATTGGAACTGTCGTAGATTCATATGAGCTCATGGAAAATCCTTTTTGTGTATTCATAAATTTTCACAGCCTCACTCGTTGAAGAAGCTGTTAATATGAGGTTGTCGACATAGATATTGTCCTCTATGTCTTTTGCAAGCTGTGTGTCTTCCACCATTGTCCTCAAGTGATGGCTGATGGTGCCTGGAACTAGAAATGGAGAGCAGTTGAGTTCGAAAGTCATCCGTGTAAGACGGTATGTGACTGT
Source organism: Ostertagia ostertagi (assembly GCA_036418205.1). Classification (NCBI taxonomy): domain Eukaryota; kingdom Metazoa; phylum Nematoda; class Chromadorea; order Rhabditida; family Trichostrongylidae; genus Ostertagia; species Ostertagia ostertagi. The sequence goes on along the minus strand of MU868486.1, from coordinate 43,973 downwards.
GTTTGCTTGGTTGAGTGGTTTTCGGATGTTTCGGATTCACATGAATCTTGTCGCATTTCGGTCTGATGGATCTATTCGAACTTGTAAGAAGACTTTCTCTATGTCACTGCAGATCGCTGTATCTTCAATTCTGAAGCGGAGTAGAATGTCACATATTTTGGGTAGTATAACTGGACCTTGGTTGAGAACATCGTTAAGTGACGGACAATTTTTTAGGTGTGCTGATGCATCATAGACTATTCTTAATTTTGTAATTTCTTTTTGGGGAGTGATGACTGCATCGTGAGCTAGATAGTGCACAGTTTCTCCACCAGATGTTTGTTTATTGCTGACTTCTTCGATGATTCCTCGCTCCAACTGATCTATGATTGTGTTGTGATAGTGATGGAGTATGGTTTCATTTTTAGCCAGGTGGATCAAATTTGCTTTCACGCGTCGGCAGGCGAATTGTTTGTTTTCTGGTAAATGCTTGGAGTTAGGTTTCCATCGTACTAGTATCCGTTAGCCTTTTTCTCGATACTTTCTTCAAATGCTTTCCAAATTCCTTCGTTTGTAAGCTCTCGCTCTTGCGATGTGGGTCCGGTGAAATTCTGAGATCCTGTTCTCTCACATTCAAAAAATTGCTCCCAGTATTGTTCTGTCTTTGTCTTCGGGATAGAGTCCGTAGTCCGAGTAAGCTATTTAACCGTCAATCCATTGGAGAAATCGTGAAGTAGCTTCAGGCCGTTGAGCTCGTTGAGGCGGCGGTAGATGACGTCATATTCTGGAAACGGCGGGGACAGCCAAGGAGGGACTGCTTCTACTTACGGGAGAACACCTATGGAGTATTATGCCGTAGAAGTTTCACTAACATCGGCACTCTGTGCGACGAAAAGTTCGATGAAGTGCGCCATGGGCAAAGTGTCTTTTTTTTGCCACCCCTGTATATCCCCGTTGTCGTCAATGTGGTAAAACAAAAGCACGTCAAATCACCGTATGTGCATCAAAAGAGGTTGGGCCTAAAAAGAATAGCATTCAAATGTGAAAATGAAGTACCATGTGGTGCATTCGTGAAAAAAAAGCAAGTATGATAGCTCGGCAAAAACAATATCAGCGGAATCCCCTTTCGCCAGTCGACTTAAACTCGTCTCGTCGCACTTAAAATAGTAAATCTAACGATAGCAGTAAAGTGAACATTTTATAGCATCTCTTCCACGTGCCATGGTAGGCGTACATGAGGGATGGAAGGGTTCCTGATGCGCCTTTGCACAAACGTAGCTCGCCATTTGTCATTTGTCGTCTTGCAACAAACTGTCTAAATTTTGTTCTTAACATTTCAATTATCTTTTTCTTCCATTCACCCGGTATGATGCCCACCGCCAACAACTACAACCTGTTGCCAACGCACTAGAAGCTGTTCGATGCCTTTCTTGTAGAACTCCGTTGATTTTTACGTCATGATGAGTGGATCGAGATTCTTGTCTAGAACATGGTTTCGATAGACGAGCAAGTGGGCTTGTGGTAGGGCGCGTACGAGGTTAGGGCTATAAGACGAATATGGAAGAAGTCTCAGTCCGAGAGTCCTAAAATTTTCCTGGATTTTCATAGCAATGGGTGGTCCACTAGTGTCGTAAAAAACCCTGTCTTGTAATTCTTTTGTATTGAACACGCTGCAATGTGGATGTTTGACTTTTGCACTATCTCGACATCTGCATATAGGCGTCTTGAGAGCTCAACCAAAATCCGAGAAGGCCCTACTTGGAAGAGGATGGATTTTGGGAGTGAGAGCTCCCGAAGCGTTTTAGTTTCGTACCCTCTGCTCATTCTCGGCAAATGTGATAGGGTCAGTCGAAGAATCACTCGACATGAACATGATGATGTCTGATCGTGCTTGGAGCTGATTCGGGCTTAAGGCACCTGGGATGCAAGCCATATATTGTCGGATCTTCACAAATTTTTGGAGATACCTCAGTGCTGTTTTCTTGTCGCGTAAGTATTGCTCTGTCATGCAATCGGTAGTCTATCCAGTTTCCTTTCAACAGCGTCAGGTAGAGCATCATGGTTGCCTTTTATGGGGTGATTGGAGTTTGGATTGTCTTCAATAAAAAAAGTCAAAGCTGAGCACAGAGAAACGCTGGGCACAGTGATCAGAGAACGTGCCCTCGCTCATGTTATGGACAGTCCTTGATGTAGCATGACTGGCTAATCATTTCAAGCAGTACTCGTAGAAGAGGGCACGAAGAGCTTTTCACGAAATCGGTGTAATATCTATAACAGGTAGCGCGACAACGTGCTGGACGGTTGGCTGAAATTGGAAAGGTGGATGCTACGTCAGTAGCATGCTGCGGAATTCGGAGTTCTCACAAATGTTTTCTAGCATCAAATGTATAATAATTTGTTGAGAGACTTATGGACCAACCCAATAAATCGCGTGTTGAGCCGTTCTCGGAAAAAATCTAGGAAACATCTAACCTTTCTTTTTCCTTTGAATGCATTCTTTCGACAGAAATGACCAAGATATAATACAAACCATCCATTGCCATGACTTGACTCATCAACTCCTTCGTGGTGATTTGAGAAGACGTATTTCAAGCAATATTTTACAATGGTTTAAAACATTGAATTTCGAAAGATTAAATTCTGTCGATAAATGTGTAGGGTGACACACCATAACCTTGGATGGGCTACGAGCGTTTTACCTATGCTCGTAAAACATACTGGGCCACTCTTCATCTCCTATCCTAAACCATACTGGGCCACTCTTCATCTCCTATCCTAAACTCACAAACACTCAGATGTCCTTGCTCGCCCTAATCGCTAATTACTTGGGGTGGTAAAAAGGTCCTGAGCCGATTTTTCCAAAGCTCCAGGCCTTTTGTTTATTGATCGATACCTGGAATCTGCTACGTGATGAATAATCGCTGTCGATCACACTTCCCCGATATATTGCCGATTTGCCTTCTTTAACTTTAATCATGATGTCGATTCCACAGGAGCACTTTCGAACGATCATCTTCAATGACTGGCGCTAGGGCACAGGAGCAGTGGAAACCGTCAACATTATCAGCATCGCACTGGAAAGGGACACCACTTCCATCATCGGTGCCAAGCTCTGCTTCGCAGGCCTCGAAGGAGGAGACACAGCTTCTGAAAGCAGGTCAAGGTTGGGAGCCCCCAAACAGTAGAAGACTCCACCGCTCTTGGCACTGTCGAAGAGGATCCTTAGGTTAACACCCGCAGCCTTGTGACAAGACTCGAGTGCACCCATCCCACAGTCCTCGGTCCCCTCCACGCCCTCGCCACAGAAAAGTGCTGACCAGATGGATCTCTCATGTCTTGACCGATAGCAATTGGTTCAATCGGGTACCCATTTCTTAGTTTCTCCTTCTTTGTCCGCACCGAAGGGCGCTTTTGGAGGGCTTGATAACGGGAGGTGAGAGTGGGGTCCAATACCATTCTAACAAGCATAGTGCCGTGTGGCTGCCTCGAGGAGAAGACCCGCTGACGCAAGCAAGATCGGACCTTCACCCCAAAAAGTTTTCTTCTTTGCTACCTCTGCGATTCGTGAGGAATGTTGTATTGTGAGATGCTCCCGCAAAGACGTACCGCTACTGGCAGCATTTACGCCAGTCAGCACCAGAAACTAGCGGACGCTAATCAAGAAAAACGACCGAGACCAACTTCTGTCCACCTGCTCCACGATGACGCCAGGCTCCACATAATTAAAGGCAAATTCCGAGATTTCTGGCGAAATTTGGATATTCCCCGTCAAATGTGCAGCAGTACGAAAAGGCGAACCATGTGCAGAAGTGGCGGGGCATTTTGTTAAGGTTTAGGCGCCAGGAGCCTAGGTTGGAGCATTGGCAGCGCCCCAACCCCATTGAGCCCGCCCACCGTCCTAGGTGTTCTTCCAAACAACCACTTGGAACGATAGGCTTCAAGCCGTTGTTTGGAATGTCGTAGAAGAATATTTAGCGGATTTCAACTGTGGAAATCAACATCAAAGCCTATGTTTCGAGAACGCTGTCATCATCTTAGTGAGGAGAAAAATTTCAAGATAGGAATCAGAGAAAAAATCCACAGAAAAATAGAAAAATGGGAAAACTGGAAAAAATCAGTTTTCATTGCTGACTTTTTGTGGCCGTGTTGGTCGATGGCACAAAGCAAACACTTGCTGTAGACATGTCCAAACACCTCATTTTCCCAGCCCTAGCTCGTAAGCGGCTAACGGAGAGAGATTTCTAATTTTGTAGCTCTTTGGAAATATTTCCTGCTTTTCTTCATGTCCTTCAATCGACTCAGCACCCAGCTCCTCCTACTCGAATAGGTGGGTCCCTCGTTTTATTCACTTGCCTTTAAAGAGATCCGTGCAAAATTGGAAGAGCTGATCTGGGACGCGGTTCCCCACCCACCCAATTCCCCGGACATTGCCCTCTCTGAAAATCACTTACATCCCCTTTAGGCATTCCTAGCGAAGAAAAAATTCACCAAATTTGAACACGTTGAAAGAGCGGTCAGCGATTTCTTTGTCTCTCAGTCTGCTCACTTCTGGGAGAAGGGGGTCGCTGACCTATCCAATAGGTGGGACTCTGTAGTGAGCAACAATGGTGATTATATTGTTTGGTAGATTCCATTGTACGCGGAATAAAAAAGCAAAGAACAAAAAAGTGTCAAACGGCTCAGGACTTTTTTATCACCCTGATACATGAAAAAAGCATTTAGCACTTAATGGCCACTTTTTTTTTGAAAATGCCACCTGTTTTACAACTGTAGGCGTTGGGCATTTATAATGGAACTAATGGACCCCGGCCTGAAGAACGAGTTGCCGACGATGCGTAGTGTTTTTATCCTCACTGACGACAAGCATGGCATTGGTACATGTATCTCAAAATGACGGATGACTTCGTTGGCCTGGATGGCATACAGCTCAAAATTTGACCCCAGGTCCACGCGCGCGATCAGCGACGCAACTTCCCACACCGCGTCCGCCCACTTCTCAGGAATCAACTCCATTAACTAGAAATATTTGTCGTGGTGGTCCAACAACCTCATTCTGAAATTTGCTTGCTACAAAGGGCTCACACATTTCTCGCATTTGGCGCTGCAGCTTCTCATTCGAGGCGTTCGCACACCGCAAGAACGGGTAGCGATGTATATAGCACTGTGAGGAGTTTGTCCATATAAAGTCATAGAGTACTGCGAAAGGTGCAGAAGGTGATGTTTGAATCAATTGCCGCTCACGCGACACTGCGAATGTAAACGTGGGTAGCTCTAGCGGAAAATTTTTCGGAGATGTCAAACATTGCGGATCGAGCGTCAATGAGTCGCATGTTTTGAGAATTCGATCGTGTAAGGAAGTGACGAGAGTCTTCTCCCTTTGCACGCTGGCTTTCGCCATTTTCTAATGCAGTCAATTTGCTGGCACAAAGCTGCCTCTTTTGCATTCCATTAGTGTTGGCAATGTGAGCAGCAATCGATTTGACCACCTTCTTCGAAACTGTTCGTATTATCATATATCTGGCGCAATTCTTCATTGCTGTGTATGCTCTCTACCATTTCCACGTTGTGCAATGCCTCGATTCATTAGCCACATGCTTTGGAGACGAGAAAAGTGTGCGTCGCCGTGTGGAAATTCCTGCTACTTGCTCTAAAAGCTCCTTGCAAAGGAAGAAAATGCCGACTTGTTTGCTCGTTTACCTGATCATAAAAATTCAATTTTCAGATGAGGCTGAGTGGTTGGCGTTCCGTGGATTCCGTGGATTGGTTTTCTTATGACTGCCACGACGGCGCTTATAAAAGTAGTTATTTTGTTTGCAAGAAATAGACGATCTTCGAATATTTGTTTGAATGAATGATTGCGCATAACCTGTGGCTTACACATATATTACACTGACAAATCAAAACCCTCCGTGTTAGGCTGGTGCCTAATGCATTTTTTTGCAAAGACAGAGCGTTCCGAACACTCTGCGAAGGGTAAATTATCCAAGAAGTAACGTACGTATTTTGCTGCCCTTACAGCACTGGGTGCTTGTGAAACGGTTTTGGACTACAAGCTCAGTTTTGCTCAGCTCAGTTTCAAATGCTGTAGAATTAGTTTGAAGTGGAATTATTGTGAACCTTCAGTTTAGACAAACGAAGGTGTACGAAGGGAGCCGATACGGAAGCATGATCCAGGTGAAAATTGCATGGATGAAATGGGGGAGTCTACTGGAATCCTCTGTGATCGAAGATGCTCCAGAACGCTCAAAGGGAAGGTGTACCGAACAGTAGCCAGGCCTACGATGCTATACGGCAGCGAGTGCTGGCCCCTGAACAAGAACCACGAAAGGCAACTTCACTCCGCTGAGATGAGGATGCTGAGGTGGGTCTGCGGCTGGACGCGGCTGAACATGGCCAAAGACGAGGATGTCAGGGCGGTCATGCAGACTGCTCCTGAAGTCCAGCTGAAGAGGCGAGAGTAGCGCCTCCGATGGTATGGGCACGTGCTGAGGAGGCCAGAGGATCATCCGATCAAGAAAGCGATGGGCTCCGAAGTGCAAGGCAAGCGACCGCGAGGAGCCCCAAAGAAGAGGTGGAGAGACGTGATCAAGTAGGATCTAAGTGAAGTCATGGCCCAGCAGAGGACGCCCTGGAGGGGTTAAAGTGGCAACGACTGACACAAACAGCGGACCCTGCGACTGCGCGGGACTAACACTAGGGAGAAGAAGATATTGAGAATTCGTAAGAAAGTTATAGTCATTTAAATATGTATCCAAGTTTCAATAGTAGACGAGCTTCCACCGTGAACGCCGATAAATCGACACGCAGCTGGCTAAGCGTTTACCAACTTCATTTTGACCAGAAGGTGATTGTAGAGTAGAATGAGAAGTCTGTGTCTTAAAGACTCGAAAAACCTTACAAAGAATGCGGACGGAGAAGAAATGCTTTCATAGTTTGCTTCCCTCATAACAAGTTCGTCATTTTTTGCTCTATATGTTTATAGGACTCATTCATAATGTCTTTCCTTGACTCCTCTTACCTGAACGCCTTTTATGGTAGTCTGTGGGGTAGCCGGTTTTTTTTGTATTCTATGAAAGGTTTTCAGGGAGGGTTACGCAGCATTTCACACTTAATACTTTTTCATACTTGCGACTAAAGTCGCTCCAAGGACTTCGGCCGCTGGAGGGTCGTATTTTAAAATTCCCTCGACGTCCCGCTCGATCTGGTCCACAGCTGAAACAGTCGTGCAGCTTCCCTCGCTCCTTGTGATCCATCACAAAATCTCAAAATTGTTTCCGTTGAAGAAGAGGAAATATTACTAATTGCTAACAGTTTAGCTGGAAACGTCACCGCGCATTGAGATTGGGTGTGTTCTATATTCGGCAATGCACAGACTGGAAGTCGCCGAAATATGTATATACAGTAGAGCTCAAAAGTATTCGGTCTAAAGGTTTCTTCGGCCAAATATTTCTTTCCGTTTGACCAAATTCGTTCAAATCTTGATATGTTTTTAAGACGGACCTCCTTCATAAAATCACCATACCACTGTTTAGTAGGGGAAGAACGAAAGATTAAAAAATAATTATTTTGGAATTTCTCAGTATTAGGTATTACAAAAAGTTCTGCCGTTTCCTGTCACTCCACATTTGGGTGCTTCCTTTTACTTTGAATCTAAGGAAACTGCCATCGCTATGGATACTAGCTTGAAGAGCTTTCTCTGCTCTATCTAATGTTTAGCTCAACTTTGTTCTAAACCATTTTCTTACAACTTTCCTAGAGCTTTGAATGTGGTATACTCGATGAGCAAAGTTGGCATGATTTTATTTTTCTAGCTTGAACACATTGACAACATTGGGACGCGGTAACGCGTCTCACTTTCCTCACCTCGTTGGACATTGAGACGGGGTTGCGCGTCTCACCCTTTTCATCTCTTTTTAGCATACGCAGGGACTCCTCCCAACTTGTCTCTAATCTATGGATCACAACATAACATGAATGGTAACGACAAGGGTCATGGTATGATCAAATATGCTCCAGTTTAGCAGAACGTTTTGAGTACAGCGAAATTGGCACCTTGGTTCATTCCTCGTTTCTCCCTATTTCATGAACATGTCAGTGAGGACGAGTAGCGAAATTAAATAGCAATCTAAAGAAATAGAAAAATATAGTGTTTCACCTAGCACTACCACATCAAAAGTACTTTTGGCATCCACTACAGAGAGAAGTACTTAAATTTCCATATTCTTTATCATTTCACGTTTTTTTATCGGAATTTCGCCAATACATCTTCGATATTTTCTGCGTATCTAATATTGTCAGAAAGGTTCCGTACCTTTGTCGCTCCCCAAAGTTACCATTCGAAATTTACGGGTGCGATGTGTGACGGCCGCGCTCGCAAAAGTGTCCCTGTCCCACGCGGGGGAAAAACCCAAAACGCACGATGTCGTCAACATGTTAAGTAGACTTAGCGGGAACAGTTCAAGATATCAACGATTCACTTGGCTAGATTTGCGATAAATGTGCTAACCATAAGAAGAAGTAGTTCAACAACTTATTGTAAGGAAATTGAGAGCCTTGGTTATGATAAGAGTGGTGGTAGGATAATGGACATGGCCGCCGACTAGCCAAAAGTTCTGATTGAAGCATTCGTGCGTAGGACCCTTAGGGAGGTTTTGCCCAACCTATACGTATATGATTTGTGCAGCCAAGCTGTACGAAAGCAGCTGGGAAATCCAAAAAATTTGATAGGGGGGTGCAGCGACAAATCACCGATTTGGAAGGACGTTGCTTAATTTCTCGTCTATTTCATGTAATGTAAGGACCCGCCTTTCCACTGATTTGCGACGTACAATGAAGAACGGATTTTCTCCTACAGCTCACGAAGGCTTGCTGAATAGCTGGACGGCGATCGAGCTCTACAAACCTTTCAAAAATGAACTGTGCTAAAGGAGGGTTATGGCAACTTTCATTAGGTCAGCGGCTGTCCGAGTTTCCCCGCATCAGGTGGAGCTGTCACAATGGAAGAGACCTCTTAACATTTTGTCAAAGCTCACCACTCCAAAATACGGGTTCAGCTTTCTCATAATAAAGGAGGACACATCTCTGACAGTTGTCCTACACGCATGTCGCACATTCAACCATGCACAAGTTGTTCAGCTAGGCTAAGGAAAGGTGCTGCAGATATTCTACTCAGTATATCTCTGGCTATCAAGTGTCACTTTTTTGGGGTCCTCGATAGCTCCTTTGAAGAGGAGTGGTTCAAAAAACAACCCGATGCTAAAACGACCTTCCCGTTATAGCCGCCTCCACCGCCCAGCATTCTGAACAAAGATAACCCACTGAGTCATCTTATAGCGGAAGGTTAGCGCATTAAAACGATTTTCATTTCAACCGAAAAGGTTTGGTTTACTTACATATGAAATTCGGGTCGAAAACCGACAGAACTTACACAGCTGTAGCCTTTCTCAAAACGGTTTTCTGCATGTTATAGACGTCGTGCTTGGAGTATAGAGCTGTGGTTCATTCACTAAACGCCTCTGAATGCCAAAAAAGGAGTGGTGAAGTGGTCTTGTTCGATTGGAGACTGCTCACACGCACTAGTATTCATTTATCGCCTCACATTTCTTCCTCACAAAGTCATTGGCGAATCTTACAGATAGCAAGTCTTTGACATGGCCAACGAAATCGGCAGCAACGTATCCCAGGGTCAAGCGTGCGTTGAGGAATCCTCGACACGTAACAGGGCGGGTGTCATATGGCCTCGCTGGCGGCTAGAGATCGGCGGATTGATGCAAGTAGGACATCCGCCGTCGGAGGAGAAATGGATTGAGTCGATGCCAAGCCAGAGGATTTCCAATAAATAATTTTATTTCCGTACTAACCGTAATAATTTACAAAAAATCTTCGTGATTCAGAGGTGTCCGCTTAGCGACTCCTAATCACTCAAGTGCTTTATCACCACAGTCGAAGATTAGAAAATAGCGCACGTTTTCCAGGGGACATTTTTATCTTCCAGTGAGTCCTCGAATCTGAAGGGTGTGGAGCACACGGCGCATCCCAGAGTGTGGCTCAGGTGGTTGCGTGCGCCTCACCACGGTCTCTGGAAAAGAACCTCGATTCAGGGGAAATCAAGAGGATTTAGAAAGGGTTTGTGTGAAGTTTACAAGGAGGAGTTCACAATTCAACAAGAACTGCAGCCTTAGCGTCAAATTCAGGCATGTAACCTTCAATATTGAGACACGGTCAAACAATTTCACACTTGCTGGAAAGAAAAATACTCGTCGATTCAATCCGCTCTACTTTCAGCATATAATCGCTCCCCGCAAGGAGCGCATCGTTGAAATAGTGGCGATGCAGCGAAAAAGTATGTACTTTTCGCCGTACTAACGGCGAAAATCCTCAACTGTGCCATTTTTTAAATACTGAACTTATAAAGCTGCTTTGTGCATCCGTTCGATAGAGAAACTTTCCAGTTTTGTTTGCCGACTTTAACTTTTGGGTGGGAATGAATATGAGGGGGGCTTCGGAAAGTGTAAAACTCATGCTCATCATGAATTTCCCCGTTAATTGATCTAAATTTTTATTTCTTATAAGTTTTTGTATCAGCATAGGTTGAAAAGAGCTCCTTACAGAACTCGCAAATCTGCTTTCGAATCGAAATTTTTTCATATTTGAAGAAAGTTATTGTCATTTAGATATTTGTTCAAAATTTCAATACATAAGCTGCCCTACGGTCAACGCGAAAGATCAGTCAGCACATAGCTGGCTGAGGCGGTTACAATGCTTCTTCCAACTGAGAGGGGGAACGTCTGTGAACCATACTCTGTGTAATACCAAAAATTTGGTAAGTATTGCGTAACAGTTTAGCTCCGCACGCTACCGCGCGCGTAACACGGTAGGTTCGTTGAACTTGGATAACCTGTGGAACGTCAGGTCCCACCGTTAGAGAATGCAAATCTGAATTGCATCAGGAAATGCGGTAACCGACCTTCCCATAGTCGCTTCATTTTGCTGAAGCCCACCGTTTGATATGCGCGATAGAGTGCAGAGGTAAAGTGGTGTATTTACACAACCACCATGCATTGAATGTCAGGGTAATTTAGCGGTCGGATGATATTTGATGTTAATCACTTCATTATATAAACCAGAAGTTCGGTGTGTCAGTTTGTCGGTGTGTGTGTGCGCGTGTGTGCGTGTGTCATTCTGTCCATCCGGACCAACCGCTCACTGAACCAGGGAGTACGAAGGGCAACACTTCGAGATGTTGATGTCATATGAACACACTCAGTCTCATTCTACGTGGTGCTGCCGTGGCAGCCGGATGAGCGGGGGGGAGGGGGTTGGAGGGAGGGGGTAGAGGGAAGGGGGCAAGGAAAGGGGAGGCGGAAGGGAGGGGGAGGGGGAAGAGGGAGAGAGAGGAGGGGGAGGAAAGGGGCAGAGCAGAAATGGAGGGAGAACATGGCGTGTCATGCGCCGACTGAGAGGAGGATATAAGGAGGGGGAGGTGGGGGAGGAGAGACTGAGTGAGATCGACCATTTTCAAGAGTAAGGTCTATTTTCATGTTGACGTATTTTCTAACCTAATGCGGTGATTGTGATAACACCCACAATGGCTACAAAAACACCGAACGAGCACACAGCCGCGTTCTATATGGGGCTGCCGTGGTAGCCGGAGCCGGCGGGCAGTACAGGGGAGGGGGAACCAGAAGAGGAGGCGAGTAGAGAGGAGCACGAGCGGGAGAGAGGGCAAAAAGAGGGGAGACATGGTGCTGCTATGCGCTGGAGAGAAGGGGTATAAGAAGGCATCACCTGTATCACCTGTCATAATCGTTGATCGTCGATTTGCTCGAGCGGGCGTAGACGAAGTCCATCATTCCTTTCGCCCAGAGCTTTCGTGAAGAAGTCTGACCATCGGGCCGACAGGCGTCCAGGTGTTCGTTTGACGTCCCGAGGGATCCAGTCGGTAAGCGCTCTGGTCCAACGGTCATCGCAAAATCGTATGACGTGTCCGGCCCACCTTATCTTGGATTCCTTGGCGTAAACGGCAGCGTTCCTGATCTTTGATCGTTGGCGTAGTTCGGCACTCCGGATCCCCCTCTGCACGCGTGTAAAGGGTAACTCCTAGCATCGTCCTCTCGACACGTGTTGGATAACGCTGACCGCGAGCTCGTCCTGCCTACGCAGAGTCAAATTCTCTGAGGCGTAGATTAGGGCAGGAAGGACAGCGGAATCGAAGAGGTGGGCACGGAGCCGGATGTTCTTCGTCTTCTTCACTACTCCCTCGATGTTCTTGAATGCTCCCCATGCCGCTCGTTTCCTCCTGCTCAGCTCTGGAGCTAGGTCGTTCATCATATTAATTTCCCGACCTAGGTACACGTAGCTGGAGCATTCGGTGATGTTCGTTCCGTTGAGCGTGAATGGGGCTCAGGAACCAATCCGTTTCTCATAAACATCGTCTTCGTTAGGTTCAGCTGCAGACCAACCTTACCACAGGTGCAGTCGAAATCAGCCAGCATTCGCTCCGCTTGCTCGATGTTCGGCGTTATAAGAACGATATCGTCAGCAAAGCGAAGGTGGTTAGTTGCCGGCCGTCGACCTTCACTCCCATGTCTTCCCATTCCAGTTTGCGCATGACGTTTTTGAGAGCGGCGCTGAAGAGTTTGGGCGAGATGGTATCGCCCTGTCGAACCCCTCTCTCTTCTTCACCCGTTGAGTCGATAATGGACTCCCCTCGTGAATGGTGAGTTCTGGTGTTAAAGTGGTGTAGAGTCACGAGTAATCATGATGTTGAGTGGGGACGCCCTGATTGCCAAGGTTCCGGATGACGTTTTGTATCCACAGAGTCGAAGACCTTCTTGCAAGTCGATGAGTGGGACAGAGCGGTCTACTTAACAATGTGGATAATTGGTCGATCGTGTGAACTTCTTGGGAACCCTGATTGCTTGACTTGGCTGTCTTCCGTCTGTATTCTGTCGATCTGTTAAGATGTCGATGTGAATTAGCTTGTATATTACAGAGCAGGCGTTGGTCAGATAGTTGCACATGTGTCCAGATCTCTTTTGCTACAGCAAAACGGTCCTGCTTGGTTTTCACGGAGTGGGACTTGAATATTCCGACAGTGGCGTCAGGAGTCGAGCAGAGTATCTGATGATAATGGTCCCGGTGCGGTTCTGTCAATGTTCAGGTTTACCATGCGAGAACGGGCCCGCTGTACGAATGTTCACGACTTGTGGAGTGGTCGGACTTCGGAAGAAGAAGGTGAGGGACACACGTATCTCCGCTCGCGGGTTTATAAGTAGTAGATTGAGCCTGACATGGTATCGAGAGAGTCGAGTGGAGTTCTGAATTTGAGTTCTCGTTGCCCTACGGGATGCAGTATGATTCATTGCTGGACGTCGAGGAGGTATCTTTGTCTTGTAGATGGAAGTTCGGCGGCAGTTGCGGTGCTGTCCTAGCTCTGCTTGCTTTCGCGATACTGCTTGCTCTTCGGTCTTGAAGATCTTCTCTTTATCGTCGTCTGCATAGACGGTCGCAAGTGGCGTGAGTTGATGTGATTCTGCCGTTCGTGCGGTTTCCACGTTGGACGTTCAGTCGAAGGAGTTTCCGGAGAAACGTCCTTGTGGGTTTCAAGATTTCGCTTCCTAGAACTTTGCGGGCTTATTTCACACGCATCGCGATTTAGGATCATGCGCCGGGGGAGACCGGTGGTTCGATCCCGTGTAGAAGCTTTGAACACAGCGCGTACGCGTCGCAAAACTACAGATTGAAGGATGTGTCGGCCGGTGGTCTACCCCCGCGGAACCTTTAAGGATCCCAGTCCAACAAGCGTTTGGACTGTGGAGATGATTGTGTTGGTTCGACATGATTTAAAACTGCCGCAGTCTCTCACCCTGGATCCTTGATATCATTCAGTGAGTTAGGCGATGTGTGTAGTTACTTCCCCGGCCGTTTTGGTGCAATCGTAAGCGTTGAAGTCGCTGACGTTTGATTGAAGGAAGCGGTATGTGATCTTCTGTAGACTTCTCCAATTACAGATAGGAATGATGTTATGTTCTTCTTGTCGAGTAGTGGTGTTGTAGTGAGTAGGGACGATAGATTAGTCATAAGAGGATTGCCCAATTCTCTCTCAAAGTCCGGTTCGGATTAGTAAAGGCGGGTTCGTACGTCGATGTTTATGACCAAAGTGCGCGAGTTTTCCAAGGACAGTTCTTCTCCAGGTATCGAAACGGTGTGGTTAACGGGCGGTGCTTCTTCGTCTCGGTCAGTGCGATGACGTACGTAGTTTGATTTCTGGTCTGGTTTAGATCTTGCATGTTGAAAGTTCGGAATGCAGTTCGTGGTTGAAGTACAGATTGATTTAGTCTTCTTCGTTTAGGTAAGCCTTCGGGCCCTGAGATGTCTAGCAGGCTCTCGTCGAGCGGTCCTAGCCAACCCCGCTGCCGCGTATTGGAGGGCTCAATCATGTTCAGGGGCATGAGGCTTTCCAATTGCTTCGGTATTGAAGGCACACGAGCAGCGTGCCAGGCTCTGTCGTGCGGGCTAGGATAGACCTCTAGGTAGTTAGCCATGCTATCCTGGAGCGGAACAAGGGGCTTACTTCTTGGAGGCGGCCCCGAATCGCCTCCTATGTACTTCCCAGTCACTTGAATGCAAGCTTTTGGCTGTGCCGACATGCAGGATACCAACCGCTCACACACAGAGCGCACCCCACACGCAAGCATGCATGAATGCGCCTGAGTGGAGACAGCTGGTATGAATCAACTCAACACTACAGAAACAGGGAATCCATCCCCTGAATCCACCTGCGTCTCAGGGCAAGTACATGGTGGCTTTTGGTCTACGATCTGCCCCCTACCCGCCACCTGGGGTCGCGCCACGTAGCCTCGCCACCAACCAGCTCGAGATCTTTCAGTGAGAGAGGCCCTTCAGTGATAGAGATCCGTGGATAAGGAAGTATAACACATTATAGTGAGGTGGTATTCCGTGGTTGCTCCCTACCCTTTGATGCGCGCGATAGCGTGCGGAGCAAATCTGGTAGTGTTAAAATAGAAAAAAAAACCCAGTGCTCATTATCATATTTCTTCAAACATCCACACTACATTCCGAAAAAGTTTGGAAAGAGTAGCGGTCGAATGTATTTCGAGACGATGATGCGCAATGAAAAAGAAATGGAATGAGTTCGGTTCTTGGCTAGTATTTGGTTTTGAGCGATTTTTATGTCCTATGCCATTATCACTCCTATCACTTTCTGACCTCCACCAAACATGTTCCCGTCCCATCCTGCACATCACTTCTTGGAACCAACGCCCCATGCTGCTGGGGCGCACGCTATGGATATCGTGAAATCGGCGTTTTGGCGCCTCTTATCGGATCTTATCGGCCGTTATCACTTTCTGTCCCCCACAAAATATGTTCCCGTCCTGATGCCTACATCATACTGAAATTACACCCCACATGGCTGCTGCGAAGCGTGCTATGAATTTCGTGACAGACGGACGCACACACACAGACATACTTAGCGAATTATATATAGTAGAATAAATCAATTAACAAGAGGTTTTGTCATAGTATGCCATTTTTAGTGTCTAGTTTGTCGTTTTTTGCTCCTTTTCTGGTTTGCTGGTTTAATAGGACTCATCAATAATGATAATTCTTTGACTTTTCACTTTTGTACTTCTTAAACGAACTTTTTGATGGATGGTGGGGTAGAAGGGCTTTTACTTTGAACAGTTTCGGAGGATTTAAAAAACCTTTTCATAGTTCCGCTTTTGAAGGGGGTCGTTTCATGGAACTGGGTGAACGGAACAAAACTGTTTTCATAAGTGTCCGTAAAAATGATGTTGTGATCATAGAAATTGTTATTGAGTGGACGATGTAAATAATAACTGTATATAAGCACACCCGAACGGATGTGGTTCATTCTTGTTCTTATCCTCAGTCTACTTCCTACCGTTCGACTTTTCTTGAACTACACGTCGTCCAGCTATAAACTGTGAAGCAGATCGGTGTACGACAGAAGCAATGTAGGAAGCAGTTATACCTAAGAAGCGTGGCAGGCACTATATATACCTATATATCCTCTCCGCCACAAATTCTTTGGTGCATCGGCCAGACCAGAAGCACAACGACAGCGTGGGTTCACTCATTTCACTGTACACGAAAAGAGGAATCGCACTGACTATCGTTTGAAGCTATTGAGAACTTGCTAGCGTACTTTCGGCTGCAGTTCCGAGAGGTCACAAAAAACCGACTCTAGGATCGCAAGCTCACTTGAAAATTACTCATATAATCAAGTATGTTCAGTAACTTCTAAAGAATCATAGAAACCAAGAAGCAAAGATGACATTTTCACTCAAAACTCGCAAAGGCATAGCAACACGCCAAGCGAAAGCTTTGAATGGTCTTTTGGAAAGCTTCAACCACTTAGTAAACAGTACATAAATGATGAATACAATGCCGAAAACCTAACAAGCCAATTCAACAATGCATTAGTTCATATCCGTGCAACCCAAACATCTTTTGAAAAAGCCTTCTCCGCGTTTGCAGAAACAGTTGATAACCTTCAACACTCAATGGAAAACGAAGAGGAGCAGCGCACTTCCGACCAGTTGGAGAAAGGCCAGATCTTACTACCGGAATCGGAAGACTTGCAAGCCCGTCTCGAATTACTATAAAAGCAAGCGCTCAGATCCAAAACAGTATGGCAATCCAGCACAGCTCGAGTAGAACTTCCAAAAATTCCCATTCCGGAATTCAGTGGTAGTTGTTGGGAGTGGGACAACTTCTGGGAGTTGTTCAATGCCACAATACATTCTCTCCCTTTGTCGAATTTGCAGAAGTTCAATTATCTTCTCAAGGCTTTGAAGGGAGAAGCTCGTGAATTTGCTGAAAGGTACCAAGTGGCATCAACTAACTGTCCCTTTGTGGTGAAGCATTTGCAAGAAAAATATGGAAATGCATTTGTGATTATCACCAACACACGAACAAATGGAGGTCTGCATAGCTAGGAGTGCAGACTTGAAAGATCAATGCAAGCTAGCTCTACTCCCTCACGAAGCAATTAGAAAGCAAAGGAGCGGACCTTAACAGTCCATGGCTGATATCGAGAATCTTAGCTAAGTTCAGAGATGACATAAAAAAGATGAGTTCTCGAGAAAAAAAGTTGCACTCTTGAATGATCAAACTTGGAGCATGAAAACACAAATGGAAGCCTTAGACAAAGTTTTGAAACAAGAAGAGGAAATCGAACATCACATGCCAGGAACCTTCAAACCCCAGAGTACCCCAAGAAAAGTATTCCCGGCCGATGCACCAAAGGAATTTGTGGTGGAGAACCGATATAAACGGATAGATAGATTAGTCCCCCGTCAACCGCCGGGACCTTCCTTTCCTGCGCAAGCTTTCTATCCTCTGCTATGGTCCCTTCCTCCTGTGACACCAACACCTCCTGGAAGTGACGCGTATGCAACACAATGGTGTTTCAAACAGTAGAAGGGGCACAATCATGATATGGCGGTGAATTTTTCGCTTCCCTTCCTCATCCTCCCTTCCTCTCTCCACTGCCCCCCAGCTGCCACTGCAGCACCATGTGGAATGAACGGAAGTGTGCTAAGCAGGTCTATATACAGCCCTAAGAGTGTTATCACAACTATCTTGCTACTGCTGCAAAACATTGTATTCAATCCTGTAAGCTATCCGCCGATCTTGTTTAGCAGTTTATCCCATGAGCTTCCTTCTCACTTTGCGGACGGACACACATACATACATACATACA
>MU868486.1:14927-26142 GCA_036418205.1 Ostertagia ostertagi | reverse complement strand
GTATTCCCGGCCGACGCACCAAAGGAATTTGTGGTGGAGAACCGATATAAACGGATAGATAGATTAGTCCCCCGTCAACCGCCGGGACCTTCCTTTCCTGCGCAAGCTTTCTATCCTCTGCTATGGTCCCTTCCTCCTGTGACACCAACACCTCCTGGAAGTGACGCGTATGCAACACAATGGTGTTTCAAACAGTAGAAGGGACACAATCATGTGACGGTAGATTATTCGCTTCCCTTCCTCATCCTCCCTTCCTCTTTCCACTGCCCCCCAGCTGCCACTGCAGCACCATGTGGAATGAACGGAAGTATGCTAGGTGTCTATATAGCCCTAAGAGTGTTATCACAACTATCTTGCTACTGCTGCAAAACATTGATATCTCAAATCCTGTAAGCTACCCGATTTGTTAGCGGTTTGTTTATCCCATGAGCTTCCTTCTCACTCACTTCATTTTGCGGACGGACACACATACATACATACACACACATACAGATACACAAACCGACACACAAAGTTAGCGCTTTATAAAATAGAAGGATATAGTGCCTGCCACGCTTCTTATGTATAACTGCTTCCTACACTGCTTCTGTCGTACACCGAGCTGCTTCACAGTTTATAGCTGGACGACGTGTAGTTCAAGAAGAGTCGAACGGTGGGAAGTAGACTGAGGATAAGAACAAGAATAAACCGAATTCTATGATCACAACATCATTTCTACGGACACTCATGAAAACGGCGGTTTTGTTTCGTTCACTGGGCCTCTGGAGGGGGGATTTTCCAAAATTTCCTCGACCGTTCGCTTGACCCTGAAAGTGTAGACGGCAGTAAAAATTGTGGAAGAAGTTTAGCATATGAAACGGTGGGCTTCAGTTTCCTACAAAACTCCACTGAATACGCCAAGATGTGTACACATGCATTGCATTTTGCACCAAAGTAGCGATTGCGGGTTGGCCTCAGCAACCAGCGCACCTCTCGTCGTATTCGTCGTAATAGCTCTACATACCGCTCCCTTAGCGCCCTTACTGCTCACCAGGAAGGGTCATTAGGCCAACCCGGCCAAATGAAATGAGGTGCACATTTCTGTACGCAGCATGAGACGCTGAACTCAAATCTGCTTTCATTATCTGCTGAACTCTTCTCTGAAAGGAGTTACGGAGGGTTTTTGTTGCCGCCCTTGATTTTCAGTGTTTTGCCTGCAATCACATGTTAGCCGCATTATAAAAGTATCGAAAGGAGAACCGAGGCACTGGTGATGTGAGCTTCGGTAGCGCAGTTGGTAGCGGTCTTGCTTCTCACGGAGGGGGTCGGGGGTTCGGTCCCTTACGGGGTTTGTTGTTTTGCTTTTTTTCCAACATGGCTGAAAAGCCTTTTTGAATCTGTTATTTTATCAATGGTCGCCCGACGCTACATCTACGAAGAGTTTGCAAGCAGATCCTCTTAAACTTAAGCACTACTTGTCTGTGAGTGCCATGGTGCCCGTAGTGCAGGTGCTATGCTTTTCCGTGGCAAGTAGGTACGATATTCGTATTCAGGGGATCAAACTACCCCTAAAAACGAGTTTTTCGCCAAATCTGAGGCGATGAACTAATTGAGAAAAAGCGGAGCAGTGATGGGATTACCACTCCTCAAACTCCACTTTTTTGGGTTGACCAATCATGGACGACGGGGGAAAGGGGAGAGAAGGTGTTGTATTAGGAAATAATGCTTTGCAGATCTTTGGATGATGCAGACGGGCAAGCCAGACACAATTTTTGTCTATTATGAAAAGTTTTAAAAGGTTTATTCTACCCAAGTGCCAGCCTTTTGTAATGGATTGGTGGATCGGTGAGTAAGTGACTGCCCAAATTTTCGAGGTTAGGTCAAAATTTCAGAATTCGCTAGAAGTTTGCTCAAAGGGAGAGTCTGGACTCCCTGATTACGAATATCATACTTGTTCGAAGCAAAAATGCCTGGCGCCTGCGCTACAAGCGCCCAAAGTAGTGAGGAGCGATGCCGCCCAAGTTCGTTATTAATTGCCCTTCAAATTCTTTTTACTGTTAACTATACGCAAGCATGTTGGACTAGCAATGTTAGGAGTCTTCCTAGCTATCTTACTGCAAACGGCAAAAGAACAAACTCGCCAGGGAGTTGATCCCCTGACCTCTTTTTCGTGAGCCTCGACCACAGCCCCTGCGCTTTTCTGCTTCATAATTCCTTTCAGAGAAGAGTTCAGCAGATAAGGAACACATATTTGAGCTCAGCGTCCCAAGGCGCGTATACACATATACATCTCATTTCAAATGGCCGGGTTGACCAAATGATCTTTCCTGGTCAGAGTGCGCATATAGTTCCTTTGTGCGCTTAAGCTCTCGCGTGCCACTTCCTTTAATCTATTCACGTCATGGCGTGTAAGAACAAGATTGTATTCAACTTCTGAAACATTGCAACAAATTTCAAACATTACACGTTTTCACATGATGAAAGCATCAGCGTTCGTAGTGCGATAAGCAACGTGATAAGGAACATATATAAGAACGAAGATTAAGGTGGAAACCATTTTGGTTGCCACGTATTTCAGCGATGGAATTTTTCTGTGTTCTTTGTCTGCTGATCGCTCTGTGGGGTTCGCTCCCAATCTCCTATGCTGAAATCGATGAGGAAATAATTGAAAAAGCCAAAAATGGAGAATGGGTTGAACTTGCAAATGCTCCCGAAGAACTAATGATTAAAGTGAGTGCCAGAGCTACCACAGAAATTGGACTGATTGTTTTTCCTAGTTTTGGAACCTTCATTTCATCATTGTCTTTTCAGCTGGTGAGTACGGACGTCCTTAGAAACAAGATAATAAATTTTCGAGACGCAGAAAAGTACTGCAATGAGGATCATTCTCACTTGGCATCAATTCATTCAGCTGCGGAGAAGAATTTTATAAAAGGTATATAAAAATTCAAACAATGATCTAAAAATGCTAACTGATGAAAAATATCATCCCAAAGTCACTCTAGGTATTCTCATCGCATGTAAGTAACTAATAATTCGGGTATAAGGGGCAGGAGCTGTTGTAATGTATTCTCCCACGGAGAAGTTCAACTTATGCGCATGTTACGCTACGTTTGCACTCGACGCCGGGCACATTCTTTCTGTTATTCTTTGTTATCGGTAGTGAATCTACATCTGCACATCAACCATTAATTACCGCAAAGTTCCGATATCAAGCAGGAAAATCGGTCTCAGGACATCTGTCAACCGTGAGCCTTGGCGGTTCAGCGTTTTGTAGTGATGTCTGGGAGCTCTCACAAGTGCACACTATCACAGCATCTCCTCTTTCTTTATCTTCTTCAAAAGGCTTAGTCCCAATAAGACACAAAGTGTGTGCTTTTCCAGCTACGCTCTCACCCTTTGGTTGACAGAAGCCTTGTAACCAGAATC
Organism: Ostertagia ostertagi; assembly: GCA_036418205.1. Lineage (NCBI taxonomy): Eukaryota > Metazoa > Nematoda > Chromadorea > Rhabditida > Trichostrongylidae > Ostertagia > Ostertagia ostertagi. Next base: position 22,734 of record MU868486.1, on the reverse strand, counting down.
AGTGCAGCACTCACTTATCATGCACTCGTTCGTCTCGCTTATTATAGTGCTGGGAAACGGCATGGATTCAAAATCGGAACTGGGAAACATGCTGATGATGAGCAGTGACCCGCCAACACAGCAAGTCGCGTCAGACATTGAACGGATCCAATACCATCTCAGGGCCGCTATTACTACAAAGGGCCAATAGTCGCTGTAACTGGGAATGGATGACTCAATAGACTGAGATGCCAAGAAAAATCTCAACAGAATACAATTCTAGAAAACTGTTATAACCAGTGTAATTCAACAAAGAACCACTTAACTAAAACCTACACGGCTCAATTTAAAAATATGAGAACAAATTTAATGTGACAAGAAATAGCTCATGAATCTTGAACAGATCATACCTCATCCGATACTTATGCTCTACAGCATAATCAAAATTCAATCTCGAGTAGTTGTGAAAAAGTTGGAACCTTTGGACAATCAAAAGTTTCCTCGGGAACGGCTGATAGAAGTTGAACACAGAGAATGGCAAATAGTTCCGGATAGAAATGAAGCTCTGTGAAAAGAGCTTCCGAATTCTGTCCATATCTTTTTTTCTGTCAGCATCTTAGAATTAAGACTTCTCGAACGTCCAATGGTTATCGATCTTCTGAAAATCATATCGGAATCAACGGTCTACTGACAACTTGAACTCGGTCCTTCAAACCGCGTCGACTCGATGCTTCGCCTGCGCTCTCTCGCTTAAACAGCGGCTTATGATTATTGTGATCTGACACATCCAAACTTTGCCACAATGTAATTGGCTCACCCACTCCGGAGTCCCTTCTCCCTCCAAGGCTTAGTCCTAGGGCTGTCACCTTCCTTCTTGGGATTTGGAGCCGAGCCAGGCGCCGTTCTCTAATCGTCTGCGCTCTGGCCTTTCCGCGGCAGAGAACACAGGAGAGAGTTCATGTAGTCACGTAATCCAGAATCAACGTCTTCTAATCAATGGGAGAGCTCACAAACAAATTCGCAATCAAACATTTCCTCCACAGTGTTGTGGATTGAATTTAGCACCATGGTTTCCGTTGGTGTTTCATGTCCTCCCGCAAGTACAAAATCTGCATAATAGGCCAGTCCACAGTGGCTACAAGTTGCAACTGGTCCCAAAGAATCAGTCTTATTTATGGCTAAAACCACTAACAATCTCGAACGGAAGGTGGAAACCAGAGTTGAACGTTGTTGTGCAAGAATAGCGTCATAGTGGCACCGAATGCTAATGCCTTTGATGCCACAGGAAGCCAACATGATAAGAATTGCTTTGCCTGACACGCACTTCTCGGCATTAACATATAACCAGTTTTGCTTCGCCCGCTATCGCGCGCATCACACGGCAGGCTTTAGCGAAACTGGAGGACCCATGGAATATCAGCATGAGATACTCCATTAACCATCTCACTATTGACTGTGTTAGCTCATCGAGAATACGCGTGATAACGTCTGAGCTGAACTGGCATATTTATCTCACAACTGTAAACATCCAGCATTTTCTTGAATTCAGATAATTTAGCGGTGAATAGGATTCAGTCTCAAAATCAAAACGAAATATGCCTATTTACATAAGTGAGGAGCTAATGCTTATCATTCATTTACATTCGAAAGCCGATAAGGCGCGTCAGAACGCAAAAGTCGTTAGTTCCGTTACGCAGCGTTGACACTAGAGCGTTCCTACTTACAAATTGTAGTAAGTCGTAGTAGTACAAACAAAGGTACGTGCACATTATTCGATATATATGTCCAGCTTACTTAATAGAATTCGACTGCATAAATTTTAAAAAACAAGTCTTCAGCGAATGATAAGTTTCATTTCTGACTATTAAGAAAACCCAACCCAAACTCATTAAACCGCTAATCCTTTCGTGGTTCTAAATAACGATGATAAGGGCTGATAAGGCGCGCAGAACGCAAAAGTCGTCGATTCCGTTGCCTGGCTCGCGTTGACACCAGAGCAACCATACTTACAAGTGTTATGTGGGGTGGGACGGGGACATTGTTGGTGGGTGCCAGAAAGTGATAACAATTGATAAGGGCTGATAAGGCGCGTCAGAACGCAAAAGTCGTCGATTCCGTTACCTGGCTCGCGTTGACACCAGAGCAACCATACTTACAAGTGTTATGTGGGGTGGGACGGGGACATTGTTGGTGGGTGCCAGAAACTGATAACGATTGATAAGGGCTGATAAAAGGCGCTAGAACGCAAGTGTCGCGAAATTCATAGCGCGGGTACCAGAAGTCGTCAGGAGTTGATTTCAAGATATGATACAGGGGGTGGGACGGGAACATACTGGGTGGGGGACAAAAAGCGATAACACCTGATAAGGGCTGATAAGATTGATCAGGGTAAAAATGAAGAGCCGCTAAAGTTGTTATCTAGATGGCGACAAAAAATACTATTTAGTTTGCGATTTCGTCGTTGCCATCGAGATTGCTTAGACCGCTAATCTTTCCGAGCTTTCTGGGATGGTCGGTGTTTGTGCATAATGGGTGTTGGTGCTTCTCTTTCAATGCCATAGACGTAACAATGGACGTAAGAATTGCAACCGCTAGAATATCTCAACATCCAAAGCATGATAGTTGTTCATGCAAAGTCCTGATAGCGTAAACAACTATCGTGCAACTTCAACAAAGGTATTAGTTATCTGAGCTTATTCGGCCGCTAGACCATGTTAGTTTCCGAAAAATGATGGATGTTTGTGGGGTTGACGAGCTCCCGTAAATAATTGCTTTATCACCAGCAGTATAGTCACCTTCGTTGATAACATCTCTCAGATTCATCAAAAGCATGAGTGCTGTTCAACACAAGGGCCCGGCTGTGCTCATTTTTGTTACCGCCTATGTACTTTGACGCGCGGTAGCGAGCGAAGCCAAACTCATTAAACCGCTCAACTTTAGGATTTGCGAAAGTGTGAATGTAAAGCAAAGATAAGCATCAGATCTCACTTTTTATAAGGAGCATATTTCATTTTCATTCTAAGGCTAACAGCAAAACTCTAATCACCGCTAAATTGTCAGGATTCAAGAAAAATGCTAGGTGTTTACGAGTTGTGATAAATATACCGACTCAGCTTCGCATTCACGCGCATGTATGATGGACTTCAATGAAAGTGACGATCCTCCAACCTCAGGTCACTACACTGACATATCCAATAGTGAGCTGCTTTGGTTATGGGAGTTAGGATCACATGATTTCTCACACGTTCTCCAGTTTCGTGAAGACTACCGTGTTTGCGCCGCGATATGCGCGCGGAGCAAACTGTGTCAATTCTAACTGGCCACGCAAGAAGGCAGCATATTAGTGCTAAGCTTCATTGCGCTCGTTGTCATTCGTCTTCGAACTCCATAGGGATGAAGCCGCTAATATATTCGTACTTCAGGTTTGTGTTTTTTATGAAGAGAAAATTCGCGCATCTCCCCATGCCTCTCGGTCTACGTCTTTGTTGAGAAGGACTCTGATTTGGAGAGGTTGCTCGGAAGAACTTTTTGATGTAAAAAAGTGACTATAATGAGACATCTCCACGGTTCTGAGAGGAGTTAGAGCAAAATTGTCTCGCACATCATTAGAGATCGCGCCAACCTAACACGCGATCTAACTTTCCGCGACTCCGGTGATGAGAAGGGGGTGATGCGGTGAGCAATTCTGCAAGCGCCAGTGGTCTAACTCCTTTTTTAAAATTCTGCTGTCAAAATTCAAAATATCGCACAAGTTTTTGCTTTTCGAGATTCGCTGAAAACACTACAGGAAGGGTTGTTGCATAAAGTCCTATGCGAGCTGATGCCTCAGCCAATGCACATGTCAGTTGTTCATAGTTTGGGCAGGTTTCAAGATGAGAGAAAAACAAGACAAAATCTAATTGTCTTGAAGACCGCTCGACACTGCGACAAAGAAACTTCGTGAAAACGTTGGGCTCTCAAACGGGGGGTGGGTTCTTTCGCTTCCGCTTCACTGCCCTGGACTCGTGCCTAGGGATATCATTCCTGCCACTCTCTAGTTCGCTTCGTTGGTTAGGAACCTTACGCTGACCACCATAACTCCAAAACCGCATATTACTCCGAATTACTGTACCAACAGGTTAACCATAGAAAATATTTCGAAGAGGAACAGGATGTCCTTAAACTACGCACCGTCCTTCACATTTTTTGTGTACACATCTAGAAGAAGCAATGCTTATGGAAATTTTGAGAGACTCCTTGAAAAATTTCGGGGCGCTTTTGCAAATGCGAGGATCTCCAGAGTTAGCCTGACAAGGACAGGAACTCCATGCAGTGTAAGGATTGCTGGGTACCCTAGAATCTCATCCGTTCCCGTCTTGAAGTTTGTCCAATCATACAAAACAGGGATGCTTGACACTATTCTCAATCCCTTCACCACTATGACCTCGTATATCGCAATAGCGACTAAACGTAAACTTTATACAAATAAGTCATTAATCAGGTATTTCTCTCATGATGTCTTACGTGCACATGTTGCTTCTTGGTTTTGACACTGAATTTCTAGAAAACATTAAAAAAAATACCGAACATATTCGTAACAATCGTAGACAGGGAAGAAAAACCACAGCGACTGAGAGGATATCATGTACTAATGGGAGGAGGAGCGTTCACAGAGGGATTAGAATACAAAGGATTTTGGTTGAGCTGCTTCATACCGCCACATAGCCGTGCTGTGTGCGCGATGGTGTATTCCGCCATGCTGTTACATTAAAACAAGTAGCTGGAATCTGTAAGTGTACAATAACTGACGGCCCAACTTTTTTCAGAACTTGTGCGCATGATGGGGGGTGCGGGTCATGTATATGTCGGGTTGTCAGCGCACCTGCGGTGGGAAGATGGATCTCCACCGGACCTTCGTGATCGACACGTATGGAGTTTTCGAAAGTGCTACTTTGTGAGTTTCATGTTTACCATTTCAATCATAAATATGCCAACCTGCCCATCACTGATGAACTGATTCTTCGTGCAAGCGACCTCTTGACGCTTAACGACTTGTTTCTTGTTGCGAAAAAAAAATGCGATCTACCCTCTGCATGAAAAAACCAGCAAAGCGTCGAGTGCGGAAACCGCGACCTCCAAGAATCTTGTAAGTAGTCATACAGAGTGAGATCAAATAGAAGATCAACGAGAATATAACTAGTGACGTCTAGAGAATACAACTGCAACAGGCTAATCATTTCATTGGCAGAAAACATTTACATTTTGTAGAGCCGTCGTCACTTGTGGTGTGTGGTCTGCCCTGGACGCACTTCTGGATCCCTGAAGCAGGGTAAACATTTGGTTTGTAGGAATCTTTTGCAAAGGATTCCGGCTATGAAGCGGGCGATTCTTGTGGTGATTATTTGACTTTACGAATTACCTAAACAAGAGCCGTACTGGAGTAACGGTGATCGGTAAAGCGCTCACGTGTCTTTGTTGCGAGCCATGATCAGGACTACGAGTTTTATTCTCCCCTAGCGTAAGTCGGAAACGTTTGTACGTTGTGTAAATTATGAGTTCATTGTAGAACGAGGACAAGTGCCTAAGGCACAAGCGGGGACTATACGGTGGCAGCTCATATTGCAGGTCAATCAATTCAAACGTTGGTTTCTAACTACTTTGTGTGCGATATGTGCATTACCGGCGGAAGTGGTGTAGTGACAAGTGGCACGCTTACCACGCGAGCGGTCCGGGGATCAAATCCTGGGTCGTGAGTCGCCCGGGCCAACCAAGCCTTCCATCCCTCCGGGGTCGGTTAATTGGTACCAGACTTGTCTGGGAGGATAAAAACACTGACTTGTACATCGGCTGGCCCCCGCAAGTCATTGTATAGGCCACATCGCATTCAAACGCCACTACGAATGTACAAATGGAAGTAGAATGCGTGCCGCATCCCAAAAAGGGATTGATCAACGGCAAATGCTTTATCTTTTTTTCCTTTATGTGTATGACCACGTGCTCACTTCCGAGTACGACTCTATCAACCTCAGCAATAGCTGCGATTGTACCATATGGCTATGTCGTAATCATTATATAGTTCTTTTTGATGACAACTCACGAACAGCTCTACACAATTTGACGGTCGCCCTCATTTTTGGTATCTGCGGTTAGAGAGTACGCGTTTTTATTTTCTGGCAACGTGGATGTGAGCGAGATTATGTCACACGGTCCGGCAGAACACCTTTTTGGAGAAGTGTTTACTCGATAGATCTCCTGTGACAGGTGTTAAGATTTCACAATTCTGGTAACACTGCTATTCTTGCGATTTGAGAGTGTGAAAAGAAAGAGCTGAGCTAACGGTCGGATAAGGGACACCTCCTGGTCAGTGTACCTCGAGCTATCTTGTAGAATGACTATTGGATTGCATTAGAACCTACTATCCACCCACTGACAGGCTCAAAAATTCGCGGAAGGGAAAAGGAAGTGTTGTGACAGGGTCAACCGTCCGTTCGAACTGTTCGAACGAAGGGGTCGCATTTTGGTCGGAAGGGGGTCGCAATTTCGAGGACTGCCAGCCACAGGCGCGTGCGTGGCGTATCCGAGGGCAAGACTTGCTTGTGCAGACCGCATTAGATTCGATTATTATGCACAGAGAGACAGTTTTAGGCAAATTACGGTGTTTTCCTTGAGGAATAAAGAACAGTTGAATGCATCCCTATGAAAGGTTTGACTTCTCGGGGCTGAAATTAAAGTTCTTCGGGACCTAATTTTCTGAGGACGATTCTTCCAGACAACGGTAAAACACATAAGAAAGCAGAAATCTCGTAGTCTTCAAAAATGTCTTCGCCCCTCCCCAACAAGTTCTTTGAAGGAAGTTATTATTGCTGAAAGCTCAAAAACTCGCATGTGCTGCTCAAAAACCTATGGGAACAAAATGTTCGAACGTGTGATTTTCTCGAAAAATGAACTTTGAAAAACGGTTTGGTGCTTGTTAGAAAGAGCAAATCCTGTACTTTCACCCCATGAAAAAAGTGCATCACAGAAATGAAAATGAAGTGAGTTATGGTCGCTGAAAGCCCAAAAACTCGCTTTTGCACGAAAAATGTTCGAACGGGACAATTTTTTGAAAAAGGGGACAATCACTAAACTTTTATACTGTTTTGTTAGAGAAATATTTGAAGTTTCTGAAACTTTTTACAGATTTCCAAAATGTCGCATACGAAAGATTTTATGGGCCTTCAAAGTTGAAGGTGCGCCTTCTTAGAATTTTGGGTTTTCCACTTCTAACAGAAGTACTTTCCGGAGAGTTAGGCAATCCTTGTAGTTTTCTGAAAGCGCACCTCAGGCACAATCAAAATCTACCTCAACAAGTCAAAAAAATACGTCCCAAGAAAGTTATTCCCCTCTAAAATTTTTTCTTCGCCGCGTCCCGTTCTTCCAGCGCCCGGGTGATACCTGCCGCGCTCCAAGGCTGACGCGCAATGCAGACGCTGTCTGCGGCGGCAGACGCTTTCTGGCGCAACGGATTCATGTCTAGCACTCTTATTAACAAAAACAGGGGGTCGCAAAAATCCCGAAAATGTTCGAACGTGACGGTTGACCCTGTTTCAAACGATCACTACTTGATGCACACCATTTTGAAGGATGCAAAGATATACTGCTACAGTACATAACGCCCATTGTGCCATGTTAACGTGCTCAATCAGACCTTTATAGTACTTACTTGGGTGCTAACTTAGTTGGGGGGGGGCCACGCGGCGGCGCGGCAGTCTGCTCGCCTGGCATGTTCGGAAATCCGTGGGCCAGGGGGAGTGTAGCCAGTCTAGGGGGGTGGGGGGTGGGGGCAGTCACTTGACATGCGTGAAAAGCT
>MU868485.1:129402-146690 GCA_036418205.1 Ostertagia ostertagi | reverse complement strand
CTCACTGATGGCCTCACCTGAGGCTTACCGCTTGTTCAGGTGCAACTGAACGACGCTACTCGTTCGCGGACAACTGGAGAATCTTGATTCAAGCAAAAAAGAAAAACTCTAAGCCAGAAAAATCCGAACGAAAGCAAGACAGCATGCAAAACATTTAAAAAAACGGACAGAAAATACATTTTCTTTCAACTTTTTTAAATGTCATTGAAATTATTGATCGAGAGCTACCGGCTGTACGCCATGACACGTCATGCACCGGGCACGTGTTGACGCTCTTCACTCTCTCGCACCGTCCGCACGAACGCCTCACGCGCCTAACGAAGCCGGTTTGGTTTGTTCTTTTTTCCTCTTCCGTCAGTTCGGAGCCCACAGTACTATTATCGACCCCTAATACCTAGTAAAGTTGATCTGGGGTTGTTGCTTTAACACATTCACGACGACGCCCCTTTTCCACTTTTCGGTCGCGTGGGACGGACGCGATTTTGTGGGCGCCGCCGCCTCACCACATAACCGCAGATTTTGTTTTGTAAATGAACAAAAACATGAATGTCACAAAATAATTTCTGCAATGTCCAATGCGTAAAGATTATCTAAACATATAACAGTAGGATTTCGATCAGAACGACAAATAGTGGTTACGAAAAGAGAGCATTTATTCACTTTCCCCGTGAATTTAAAAGCATTTTACACTCGATTACGAGGTTTGCCCACCTATCTGTCCATTCCTAGCGCCTGGCAAGCGATTATCAGTTGGCAGCCCATATGGGCTGCCATCGTCCCAGGAGCGCATGTTGTTGGCAGCCCATATGGGCGGCCATCGGCGTGAATGTGTTAACACATTGACGACATTGAGACGCGGTAACGCGTCTCACTTTGCGCACCTCGTTGGACATTGAGACGCGTTACCGCGTCTCACCCTTATCATCCCTTTTTCTAGGGCATGCGCAGCTTTTTCCCGAATTGTTTGTCTCTCTTCTATGGATTAGAACATAACATTATTGTGAACGACATAGGTCATTGTTTGTTCAAATATGCTCCAGTTTAGAAGAAGTTTTCCAAGCTCACCGAAACCGGCGGCTTGGTTCATTAATAGTTTTCATGCTATTCTCATGAACACGTCAATAAAAAAGGGTAGTGAAAGTAAATGCAAATCTAAAGAGACAGAAAAATACATGTTTCACTTGGTATAACCACATCAAAAGAGCTTTTGGCATCCACTACAGATAAAATGACTAAAGTTTCCTTTTTCATTACCATTACATGTTCTTTAATCGGAACTTCGTCACTATATACTCTATTACCTTCTACGCATTGACTGTTACTGAGATGTTTTTGTACCACTGGTGCTTTAAAAAGTTATCAATAAAAATTCACGGATCCGAGGTGCGGCGGTCGCACTCGCAAAATCGGCCCGGTCCCACACGGCCAAAAAAGCCAAAACGCGCGCGGTCGTCAATGTGTTAACGGTACGCTACGGTATTGAGCACGCCCACTTGTTCTACCACCGAATGTAGTGGACAGGGATAAGATGTCGCGCCTCTTTAACGACTCGGAAGTGCGCGACAGAAGCTTGCTCGATAACGCAAGTCCCCTCCTCCCGCAGGGTCAACCCTGCGTTGCGCAAAGAACAACGAGGGGGTCGTATTCAGCCGACCGAAAAGGGAGGGGGTCGTATCCACAGACGGGCTGCAAGACGGCTTGAAAAGTGCAGTGTCCGGGAGTGCACTTTCAGCCTAATGTTCTCCAGGAGCTCTGCACGCTGTCGGAGAGTCACACAGACATGAGCTCCATGGGAGCATTAAAGCATGCAGAGCACTATAAGTCTCACCATCAGCCTCCGCGGCATAGATCAAGAGTACAATAGACAATAGCCAAAAACTTTGTTACAGTGTAGTGCAAAAACATGGTCTGTCTTCGATGATGAAACATTCCTGAAATCCCGAGGAGAACAAAGTGTAGAGCAGTTCATGGGAAAGTGAAACAAGAGTGCCATATAACAGCACAATACAACTCAATCAGGATACTATTAGGTTGTCTCATAAATAGTGTCGCTTTTTTTCAACCAAGAAAATTTTGATCTAAATCCCCATGCTTTTACAGAGAGTTATATACCATTCGAAAGAGAATTGTCTGCTCTACAAAATATCGTGTTCTTCTTCCATCTATGTTCAATGGTTTTCAAATTTGAGGCATGCGAAATGGGAGGTCCCGCCGACAAAAATTGACCAAACCGACAACTAGCTCTAACTTTATGTTCCCTTCGGAGAAATCAATCAATGATGTACCCTCTACTTATGCATGACCTCTTCTAAACATTACACTATTAGGTTTCCCAACAAGTCGCATCATTCCATTTCCAGACCCGGTTTTTCAACCAGAACTCGACGGTTGAGCACCATTACCTGAGATCGAGGTCGAAATTTTTTTACAGCCGAGACATTGAAAAACTAGTAGAATTTCAAGAACAAGTCGTGACTAAGTTAGGAATGTACGCCTGGTTGGTTTTCTCATCTCCTCAAGGATAATTTCTTTCAAAGAAATGCGGTCACTTTTGTGGACAAAGCACCTTACTCCTAAACCCTAAAATTCGAGCTAATTCCTAACAAACATCAAAACAAAACAAATGAGCGAATAAAGCAGAAGAAGTGCTCACAAAAGATATACCAGTTGATATAAAACAATAGCGTTTCAGAGGAAGAATTTCAATTTGAAAATTGCCATGACTTATCGGTTGGCCAATTCGAAAAGAAACAGGGCAAACCTTTTTCGGCAACCTAAGGGTGGAATGTTCAGAAGAGGTCATGAGTAAGTAGAGGGTACATCATTGATTGATTTCTCCGAAGGGAACATAAAGTTAGAGCTAGTTGTCGGTTTGGTCAATTTTTGTCGGCGGGACCTCCCATTTCACAGGCTTAAAATTTGAAAACCATGGAACATAGATGGAAGAAGAACACGATATTTTGTAGAGCAGACAATTCTCTTTCGAATGGTATATGACTCGATGTAAAAGCATGAGGATTTAGATGAAAATTTTTTGGTTGAAAAAAAGCGACACTATTTATGAGACAACCTAATACCTTCTTCAGGAAAACAGAGGCGTTTTCCCATAAAAACGCCTCCTCTGTCAGCGGCCGTAAGCAGACAAACTTTCTGAAGAGAGTTTCGATGCTTTCAAATAAAATCTAAGCGAAACAAAGTGTAGCGAATTTGCTGAATTGAGTTCTAGAGACGCCGTAGGAAAATTGAGGCAGAAGAAAGAATTTCAGAAAAATTTCACAGTGTTATGAAGTACTCTTCGAGTGGATTCCAACAATCTTTACCGCTTCTCATCACATTAATTTTAAAGGAAGTTATGGGCCTTTGAAGACTGCATAGTCGCGGTCCAGGAAAATGGCTTGAAAAAAATCAAGGTGGAATTAAACGGAACAACGGGACTATTTTTTGAGCGAGTGATTATTTCAAGAAGTTTAGCACTTATTCGAAAGCTCTAATCCTCTAGTTTCTAATTAGCCTTAGACATCTGCAAAATGTTGAGTATGAAGAAAGTTATTAACGTTTGAATGTCGAAAACTCGCGCCTTCTCAAAAATCGGACCCCAAACCACCCAAGAACGGAACAACGGGACTATTTTTTGAAAAAATGATCGCTGGAAAATTTTCAGGTGCTTGTTCGAAAGCTCTAATCTTCTAGTTTCTAATTAGCCTTAGACATTTGCAAAAAGTTGATTATGAAGAAAGTTATGAATGTTTGAATGTCAAAAACTCGCGTGTGCACAGAAAACGGAACAACGGGACGATTTTTTGAAATATTGAACATCCACAACATTTCAAATACTCCTCAGGAAGAAAACTATTTATATTTTCAAAATTTTGGTGTCCGATTTCATGAAACAGCTTCTGAAAGAAAATATAACCTTCTGAATGGAGGGGTTTGGATTGCAATGTAATTGCTACAAGGTTTAGTTTTTCAGATTATAAGGTAAGGAAAGTTGAGAGATCGAAAAAATCCTGGTGGGTTTCTGAAAGTAGAAATCTTTACGATTAAAATGATGTATTGGTTTACGCAAAAATTTGGAAATTCCTTCTATTTAATGAATAAAACTTCATTTGCCTCGATTCCCTCCTCTGAGCGAGACAAAGCGCGCGGATTGACCACGGTCCACCACTTCTCCATGTTGGTGACTGCCATCATTGATCATTGATGAGCATTAAATTATGTGAAAGACATGATAGTTAATATGGGGGGTCGTACCGATACCCTCCGAAAAGGAAGGGGGTCGTAAAAATTTTGGAATTTGCGCAACGCAGGGTTGACCCTGCCTCCCCGGTCGGCTGCCACGTGACGCTGCGAGAAAAAGGCGGGCGCGGTTGCAGCAGCGGTGAAATTGCGGTCCAATGCCATGGGCTCACGGAGCAGCTGAGCTAGGTTCATGAAACTCGCCCAACACGTCCTCCTCTATCCAAGCTGAATGCGGCTGAAATAGAGGAGGTCCTTAATCGGGACGTGATCGGGATTTTCTCTGCTTCCTTTTTGTTCCTCCAGACCATTTCTCACCCCCAGCTTCATTGCTGAACGCCTTTCCACACCCATTTCATCACTAGGATTGCTTTAAAGCAACACTCCAAGACAGGTGAATATCGGTCAAGGAATTCGTTGACTGGGAGTCGTATTTGCCTCTGTGGAAGGCGGAGGGGGTCGTAATTTTCGGTATCAGTATCGAACGAGACGTGGTAACCAGATTTAGCAGAGGGGGAGGGGCGTCTTCCCACCTCTCTCATTAAAATCTCAATGCGTAAGGGAACGTAATAGGAATCATTCATTGCAGGTTCCACATCAAAGAAATCGAAATTCAATGTAAGGAAGAGAACCGAATTCAAAATGTAGAAATCAGTGAATGCACGCCTAGCCTTCTTGTCCATTTGCTTAGTAGCATGGACCGCGCAAAGACTCATAGCCATGGGGGCTGCGGAATTCCCATAGCCTCCAGGGCTACAGGACTCTGCTTGATCGATGGTACTAAGTACGGGCCGGAACGGCACTTGCGTTTTGACTGGAGGGCGGCCGAGCCTGGAACGGAGCCGTCAATGCTGTCAGAGAGGCGTTGAAAAGAGAGCAAGCAAGTGAGGCTGAGCCGTGATTATAAGAATTCCCACGTTTGATCACCGCTGAGAACACTTCGGTTTCTTATCATCATGCACACACAACACCTTTCAATTGACTTAAAATACGAGCGAAGACCGACGGCATGGCGTATACTCGACCGAAACTAAATGGCGCTGAGCGTATCTAGTTGTATCAGCGACAGCGAAGCGATGCGTACCTAAGGCATTTTGAGAGGTTTCAATGAATTTCCTAGCAATGATGTGGAAGGAATCCGGTTTTTGAGTGAAGAAAAAATTCCTCGACATTTTCCTCGACGCAGATTTCTCTTAAGTGGGAAGTTTTCGAAACAAGTCAGGCAACCATTTGAAAGAGCAAGACTTTCTGAAACTGTCCACACTTTTGCAATTTAGAAATAAGAAAGTTATCGTTTTGAAAACAGCAAAAATCCGCGTGAAACTCCGAGTTCCTGACTTTTCCTCGACGTGGAAAATATCACTGCATAGGGTATCTTCAGAGCAACTTCAAAGATAATAAAAGAAGAAGATAGTAATAAAAACTGCAATCGAAGCTAAGCACACAAACAATTCTCCAAAAGATCAAGTTTCGAAAAAGTTATTAAGGTTTGAAGCATAAGGGGAGAAGGCAAATTTTCGAGATAAATCGCTCCACCGCGTGAGCCGCGCCGCAGCCGCGTGAGGAATCAGCTGCCCCTTTAAATTCGGTGACACTTTCATTGTTAGGTCCTATTCATCATTTTTCTCCGTTCCTGTCGATCATCCTTCGTGTAACGTGTGTACACGTGAACAATCGCCGCTGTTACAATAGGAGAATGTTTTGTTTTTCAGGATTCCTTCGTTAATCGTAGCTTTCGCTCTCTAGCCGCTGGCTATCGGTGATTCTCCTAGTTTGTCATTGACACACAACTGCAAATGAATCGTTTTCAAGTTACTTCGCTTTCACCATCGCTTTGTTCTGCTTTTGATCGACGTTTTGATTTCGTGACTGATTTTTACGGAGGGGCCGTACCAAGGCCCCGCGTTTCAGGTGGGGGTCGTATCACAGTTGGGTTTTCCTCGACGCGATTTTCACCCTGCCTCCAGATCGATCTGGTGGAATAAAAGCGGTTGACAATAAAGCTGTAGATCCCCAGTTGATTGCGAATAAAAAAACAACGAAGAAAAGCGCCGATAAAGCCCTTAAACAAGGATTCCCACTTTCCCTTCCTGAAATGAGGGATAGGTGTTTCGAATGGTTTTTTTGAACTAGCTTGCAATTCTTGGTGGCTCGTGCCAGCACGAAGTGCAATGCAGTCGCATATGCATCATTTCAAACAAAGACACATGCACCAATATAAATAATAAGATACGATATCTGAACGATTCGCGCAAGTAAACCAATCTAAAACATTCACCATTTTTTTGAACGCGGTGCGGTTCAAGGCGATTGCGTAAGGACCTCGCAGCTAAGTTAACTCGTCCAAGAGCTAAAATTAGTGGCCGCAAGTCAACTTTGTAAGAGCATAGCGCCGTTGTCGTGCACTTCCGAACCGCGACAACGGCACATCTGCGCCACACATGGTCTACTCTATCCCACTCAATGAATAGATTCTTCGAGACGACTTCTGCCTGGGTATTGCATTAACACATTCACGACGACGCCCCTTTTCCACTTTTCGGTCGCGTGGGACGGACGCGATTTTGTGGGCGCCGCCGCCTCACCACATAACCGCAGATTTTGTTTTGTAAATGAACAAAAACATGAATGTCACAAAATAATTTCTGCAATGTCCAATGCGTAAAGATTATCTAAACATATAACAGTAGGATTTCGATCAGAACGACAAATAGTGGTTACGAAAAAGGCAGGCTCAACCTTCTCGAACAGTTCGAAACGTCAGGGTCGCATTTTGTCGAAAGGGGTCGCAATTCGAGACCGGCCAGCCAACAGGCGCGGCTGCGTACCGAGGCAAGACTTGCTTGTGCAGACCGCATTAGATTTAATTATGCACAGAGAGGCAGTTTTAGGCAAATTACGGTGTTTTCCTACGCAGTAAAGAAGTGTTGAATGCATCCTTATGAAAGGTTTGACTTCTCGGGGCTGAAAATAAAGTTCTTCAAAGACCTAATTTTTTGGGGCGCTTCTTCTAGAGAACTGTAATATACATGAGTAAGCGTAAATCTCGTAGTCTTCAAAAATGTCTTCGTCCCTCCCCAGCAAGCTTTTGAAGGAAGTTATTATTGCTGAAAGCTCAACTCGCATGTGCTGCTCAAAACCTATGGGAACCAAAGGTTCGAGCGTGTGATTTTCTCGGAAAATGGATTTTGAAAAACGCCTTAGCGCTTGTTAGAAAAAGCAAATCCAGTACTTTCACCCACATGAAAAAAGTGCATCACAGAAATGAAAATGAAGTGAGTTATGGTCGCTGAAAGCCCAAAAACTCGCTTTTGGAAAATGTTCGAACGGGACAATTTTTGAAAAAGGGGACAATCACTAAACTTTTTATACTGTTTTGTTAGAGAAATATTTGAAGTTTCTGAAACTTTTTACAGCTTTCCAAAATGTCGCATACGAAAGATTTTATGGGCCTTCAAAGTTGAAGGTGCGCCTTCTTAGAATTTTGGGTTTTCCACTTCTAACAGAAGTACTTTCCGGAGAGTTAGGCAATCCTTGTAGTTTTCTGAAAGCGCACCTCAGGCACAGTCAAAATCTACCTCAACAAGTCAAAAAAGTACGTCCCAAGAAAGTTATTCCCCTCTAAAATTTTTTCTTCGCCGCGTCCCGTTCTTCCAGCGCCCGGGTGATACCTGCCGCGCTCCAAGGCTGACGCCGACGACGCGCAGACGCTTTCTGGCGCAACGGATTCATGTCTAGCACTCTTATTAACAAAAACAGGGGGTCGCAACTGGACCCCCTCGAGAGCTAGGGGGTCGAAAATGTTCGAACGTGACGGTTGACCCTGGTTGGCAGCCCATATGGGCGGCCGTCGGCGTGAATGTGTTGAGGGAGCGTACTATCATTCACATATAATAAATATTTATTGTGAGCAAAGATATAATATAATTTGAAAATGCACAAGGTTCCAAAAATGTATGCAAAAATGACATTCGGCTGAGATATATAGCTAAAAAGAAGTTCGATATCAGCGATAATCCCTTGGGAAAAAAAGTCCACTCTAAAGCCCACCCGATAGGTATGCTAAGCATGAATGTCAACACTGGTACTATTGGAAATGAGCGTTTGAATACTCGCACCGCCACATGAAAATAAATACAGCATATCTCTAGTTGGAAGAATATATCAGCATTCATCGGCTATCCGCTGAATGACTCCATTCACCACCTGTAAGCGATCCTTGTGACTCTCAGCACCGATGAAAAGCCGGCAAAGGAAGGAGTGAGTCATAACACTGCCGTCGGCCCGTGCAAATTTAATTCGAGCCGCTTTACAATGATTCGTCAGCCGCCATGCACCAATCACGGGCTCTATCCAGCCATGCCCACAGCGACTCTGCAATCAATAAGCATCAAAAAATGAGTAGCGAAAGCTGCAAACAAAACAGTTCATTTTCATCTAGATAATCAGGAAACTGAAATGCTTACCAACTTCGCTGGCAAAACTCGTGCCGTCTAAGTAATGGGAGTCCTCATTAGACAAAATTTCCAAAGTAGGCTGCAGAAAGGGCACAACAGTAGAATAGTTGTGAACCTCGAGTTTCTCTCCTCTCACTAATGATTCGTTGATACTTTTGAGAGTTGCATACTCGCTTTTGGCATGAACATCGAGAGAATTCCACAACCATGTCAGGGAAGTAAGCTGAAACGTAGCGCTGATATATTGAAATGAATCTCAAAGAATCAATTTTATTGGAAGGTAATGTTTTCGTGATCCCCCTGAGTGAAGCTACAGGCACTACCAACTAATTAAAAGCGATACGCGTAAACTGTGTCTATGATCGGTGAATCATTCAGATCCACTAATCGCAGACGGACCAGACACCCACTGCACGCCTAACGAAAAACTTTGTGGCAACGCTTAATATTATCGTTGCTCCATTTATGTGAGAGTTTTCTCATTCGTCAAACAATTCGTGACTGAGTTTAATTGAGCCTCAAACTCACCGCCTTTTCCAAGAGTGCGCCAGCAATACATGCACATGCAAACGCGTCTCCATTTCGTGCTAATGAGACACCAATGTGAATCCATTTTTTAAGAACGAGATGTGCATCCTTGCGAGACCCAGAGAGTATCGACAGAAGACAGGAAAAGTGCAGCATACTACTCCTTAAATAACAAAATTTCCGATAATTCTAAAGAAAGAAAGCGGTTGACAGCTCTAGTACCTTTCAATTAATTGACGTCGTAGAGATGATCCACTCGGAAGTAAAACTAGACGTAGACCATTGTTCGTCTTGCAGTTGACCTGCTTGAATGCGAAATATTTGAAAGTTTAGTCACACGTATTTGACATTCTTCGGCCCAGATATCTATTAGCTCTACTCATTTAAACATGTGGAAGGTTTCATTTGAATAAGAAGATAGGCAAAAAAGCTAATATTAGGTTGTAGGGAAAGTCCTTGCGGTTTTCAAAAAATCTTTTTTTAACCTGCTAAACGCCTGCCAGCAACTTGGCTCGTGCATATATAAGGAGAACATATATGTGCAAATTCAGTATAATTATTAGCTATTACTTGTTACTATACGGGTTGATATTTGGCGAATCAGCAGCCTAATCCAGACGTCGCATTGATGCTGCGTGTGGAGAACGTAGGGTATCCGAATGCGCTGCACAAGGTTGGTCTGAACGCTTCCGCGAGGGAGACTCCAAGCTTGAAAGTTCCACTTGATCGGGACGTGAACTCGAAGTCGACAATGATCGTTTGCGTAAGCTGGTGTGGGCAGACCCAAGGCAAACTGCGCGTGAAGTTGCATAAGTCTCAGGTGTATCCTTTAGCATCACTGCCGGTCACCTGCATCAGTTGGGAAAGGTGCACAATCTGGGACAATGCGTACCCCACAGCTGAAGTCCGTCGTCACACAGGATGAGAAGAGCTGTCTGTAGGTCAACATCAAGGCCCGCCGACGCTGGGTTGACAAGGGTGACCAGCCTGAGCCGCAACAGAAGGCAGGTGTTCACCCTCTGAAGGTTATGATCTGTTTTTGGTGAGACTGCTAAGGCATTATCCATTACGAGCTACTGCCGCGCTGCGCTACTCTCGCGGTGGACTTGTGCTATTAGGAGCTGGATAGAATGGCCACCGAGATCGCAAAGAAGCATGGAAATTGCGGCATGATATTATTCTTGCACGACAACGTTTGTCCACGCACTAAAACAGTGACCCGACAGAAGCGACTCGACTCTGGGTGGAAAAGGGGAAGCAACCCACTGTACAGCCAGGATACTGATCCAACAGAATACCACCTTTCCCTTTCGCTATCGAATGCCATACAAGGGAAAACGTCCGAAGATGAAGATGACATAGATCGCGGGTTGAGTAATTTTTTCGAGTCGAACTCAGGGCAGTTCCTTGATAAAGGCAGTCGAAGTCTGCCCAAAAAATGGCAAACAGCGATAGAGATGTGATGGTGAATTAGCTTGTATCCTCATGTGTTTTGTTTCCTTCAAAAAGTCAGAAAAACCATAAGTGTCGAAAACCGCAAAGACTTTTCCTACGACCTATATATTTTAATGTTAAGTCAAGCAGATCTTGCTCTTGACCCGATTCCAGCGTCCAGAAAACACTGTACACTGAAGAGCTTTTTCTTCCGACAAGTATAGAAAAAGTAGCCTTGATGTCAATATCGCTGATCAACGAATTATCGTAGCACTTGCCAAGGAATCGTGTCTTCAGTTGGCCAAAACAGCTGAGCTCGCACGTCTGCATCCACCTTGACTTCGGTCACTATGGTTTTTTTTTGTGATTTTGATTGTTTTCTTCCTCAGCTATGTAAGCAAGTTCTGGGGACACCGTTACCTAGTGTCTCTGGTTTTGCAACAAACGCAAGCAAGAGCGAGCTCTACGCTTCAACTTTCCCACATTTCTCTAGATGTCTCCACATGTTGACCATGAGAACCACCTTAATATACATGACGGCGTCACACTTTCCATCACATTCAGACATTGGATCTGTTCCCTGAGATTCACAATACAATATACAGCTGCTGTTGAGCGGTGTGAAGCTGTGCTTTCATTTTTAACCACTCTGCTATCCTGCTACACTCACCTTTTTCAGTATTTGAGGTCAAAAATATTGGGTTAACACGCTTTATGCATCAGTGATAACTGACCCCTTTTAAACAAGTTGGATTTCCATCGCTTCTTCCACCTTCAGATTTAGATTGAGTCTTCTTCTCCTCCTTCAGCTTTTCCCGTTTGGCAGCCTGATGCGCTTTTCTGTTGTATTAGACTTTGCCGGCGGTTGAATGCCTAATGGGAACGCATAGCACTAACTGCGAGTCTACATGCAGCGTATCAGTCCACAGCTGCATTGGGCTTCTCTTAGGCTGCTTCTCGGGCAGGTCTACGTTGCTGGGGTCGATCTCATGGACACTGTTCACTTCCTTCAAGAACGTACACCTTAAGTGCCTCCGCCTCGAACCGCGGGTTTCGCCCAGGTTAGGTCTCAGCATAAGGGGAGAGCAGAGGGATTGCCAGATGTGCGGATTGTAGTGAGCAGTGAGGGTGATAAGTGCACCTACGTCAAGGATCTTGAGTGTAGCTTACAGAACGCTCGAGCGATGTCTCTTGAGGTTGAATCGATTCACTAAATATCGAGCTACACTCCGTAGCATAGATGTACGCAGAATGTCCCGTCTCCGCGATCTTGTGGAATATATAGCAAACACCAAGCTACGATGGGCTCGTCACATAATGAGGAGAGGTGGACAAGAAAAACGGCAGAATGGGTTTCTGTAGGATTTTCGCGGTCCAAAGAACCTGCTGCGAAATCTGGGAATCACCTGTATCACCTGTCGTCCCGTTGATCGTCGATTTGCTCGAGCGGGCGCCAGCAACGTCTCCATTCGTCCCTGTCGCGTGCTAGGGTGGTCCAGTGGATCCTCCTTGCTCGAGGGACACACGAAGTCCATCATTCCTTTCGTTCAGAGCTTTCGTGAAGAAGTCTGACCATCGGGCCGGCGGTCGTCCAGGTGTTCGTTTGACGTCCCGAGGGATCCAGTCGGTAACCGCTCTGGTCCAACGGTCATCGCAAAATCGCATGACGTGTCCGGCCCACCTTATCTTCGATTCCTTGGCGAAAACGGCAGCGTCCCTGATCTTCGATCGTTGGCGTAGTTCGGCACTCCGGATTCCCCTCTGCACTTGCGTGTATAGGGTTACTCCTAGCATCGTCCTCTCGACAGCGCGTTGGATAACGCTGACCGCATGCTCGTCCTGCGTCGCGTCGCTCTCTGAGGCGTAGGTTAGGGCAGGAAGGACAGCGGAATCGAAGAGGTGGGCACGGAGCCGGATGTTCTTCGTCTTCTTCACTACTCCCTCGATGTTCTTGTACGCTCCCCAAGCCGCTCGTTTCCTCCTGCTCAGCTCTGGAGCTAGATCGTTCATCATATTGATTTCCCGACCTAGGTACACGTAGCTGGAGCATTCGGTGATGTTCGTTCCGTTGAGCGTGAATGGGGCATCAGGAACCAATCCGTTTCTCATAAACATCGTCTTCGTTAGGTTCAGCTGTAGACCAACCTTACCACAGACCACAGGCGCGTAATGGCTCGCAGTCGAAATCAGCCAGCATTCGCTCCGCTTGCTCGATGTTCGGCGTTATAAGAACGATGTCGTCAGCAAAACGAAGGTGGTGTAGTTGCCGGCCGTCGACCTTCACTCCCATGTCTTCCCATTCCAGTTGACGCATGACGTTCTCGAGAGCGGCGCTGAAGAGTTTGGGCGAGATGGTGTCGCCCTGTCGGACCCCTCTCTTGACGTCGATGATGACCTCCTTGTAGAATGGTGAGATTCTGGTCGTAAAGTTGCTGTAGAGCTCACGAAGAATCTTGATGTACTGAGTAGGGACGCCCTGGTTGCCCAAGGCTTCGATGACCGCTTCTGTCTCCACAGAGTCGAAGGCCTTCTTCAAGTCGATGAACGTGAGACAAAGCGGCATCTTGTACTCTCGTGAAACTTCAATGAGTCTCGTAACCGTGTGGATATGGTCGATCGTGCTGAACCCTCTTCGGAACCCCATATAAGCAGTTGCGGATGCAGCTGAAAAGTTTCAGATCGCCCGTCTACTTCGGCCGCTTCATGGCAAGGCGACTGCGAAAGGAAGAAACGAATAGTTTGTTGCTGATGCTCGCAAATGAACTGAGGACGAGCTATATAAGTATAAGTGAAATGTAGTGGCGAAAATCTCCCGAATTGCTCATGCCATTGCTTAACTGCCCTCTTTCTCATTGACACAGTAGTCTGTTCGTACATTTAAAGGAATCTTGCGCGGAAAAATCATGATTCTATTTCAGCCATAAATCACTGGCTTGAGACTCATTATCCACGATAATAGTGAAAAGAACTGAAGTATTGCTTTCGTTTTGATTAGAAATTCGAAAACTCGAAAAGGCTGCTACGCGTTCGAATTGCCCACGGACGTCTTTCACGAATGCTGGCGACGGGGATGCTCAAACTTGGTTCTTGGAGTGCATTCACTAGAAGCTCTTTCTGGCCTTCTGCTTCGTTGCATTCACATCTTACACTTCTACTCCATCCTATTCCATCGATCGATTTGTCTCCACTCTCCGAAATCGCGCGCTTTAACCCGATTCTCTCATTGCGTCGCCTGGTACGTAGCCGGCCAAACGCCGTCTTCTTTCCATGCCTCGCCTGGCTCTGCCTCCTGGTCCTTCGATGGTCCATAACGTGTAGTTTTTGTACGTTTGTTTCTCTTCAGAAACCGAATCTTCATGCGTGAAACTTTGTGTGCTATTTCCAGTGATCACAACTGACATATTCATGTTAGGAAAGAGTGCAAGAATTTTCCGCGCAAGATTCCTTTAATAGATCATCTTACCTGATCACACTATAGCGGCTCTTAGGACCTAGAGATCGGTTTATTTGTTTTAGACACCTAACATGTATCAAAAAAAAATCCGATCGCATAGGCCTTGTGGTAATCTCACCGAGCCAAAGATGGAGAGCTTGATGTTTTACAAAACGCTTTGATAACAGACAGATTCTACGTCTAACGTTGTATGAGTTCCGAAAGCATTAAAACTTTGCGAGGAAGTACCAAAGCGAGGGATTACGATAAGATTGGGTGGGTTTATAGTGGAAGTGGGGATGCTGAATAATGCCCCAGTGGCGAAAAAAGCAAAGAAATCCGTCAAGAAGGCGCAAAATGGGACCCCTTTCTTTGCCCGTTGACCTCCGATAATGGACGAGCTAGCAAACTAAGAGGTCGTTTGCACATGTTAAACCGATAGTCATAATCACAAAGACCATAATTTGATTGATAACGCATTCCATGGGAAAGTCACATGAAACGTGCTCGAAATGGAATGCCTTGTCAAAATTATAGCACAGAACGATAGAAGGATTAGCAAGCTCAGCATGCTGCAATTTTGCACTTTCGGCCACAAAAAGACCTCTCTTCCTTCGGCCCCTGACTACTGCTCCTACAGGTGCATGTGCACGCACTTTGTCGTAATCTCTCGCTTTACGAAAAGGGAATGTTATGCTTCTTTTTACAATTCGGGAAACACTAGACGGATGCAGAAGGAAACGCTGTCCTTCGTCTTTCTTACTGGCTACGAAATGACCCTCATTTGAGATAGCGAATTTCTAGAAATGAGCGCATGTACCTCGACAGGAGATTCAAAGAATTGAAGTGTTTTAGCGTGCTCATGCGATATCGCCAGTGCGATCTCATCTGCTTGTTTCGCCAGTAGAAACTGCTTCAGTTGCATGAGATGCACTTGCGACAAAGATGCGTGGTGCTCATCTGGCGGAGATGGAGAGCTGAAATGACAGTGGTACAACAATGCAGGTGGAAGATGCTTTCAATCATCACATACCTGTAGATTCCGGAATCTCTTGAATCTCTGGCACCATTATCGGCACTATCACAATCACTTGAACCGCTGAAACGATTCCTCTCGAGATCAGAGCTGCATGGTCTCGACGGTCGTATCTGGAAACGCAGCAATCTCTCTGAGTGACAAAATTGTGCTGAGTATTACTCGTTGGTAAAAGAAGTTGAAATGGGCAAAACATTTGGATTCGATCAAACCGTTTCTGGAACATGCCGCGCGTTTGATTTTCGTTCAAAATCGTAGAATTGGAAAGCTGAGCAGACTGACTGGCCCGGACATTACTGGGTTGGTGGAGATTTGATCCTAAGATCATGCTCTTGGTTAAAAGTAGAGCATTTTCAACTACACCCACTCCCGACAGCCTGGTCAGGCATTTATAAAGTACAAGCTAACTATTGCCCCCATTTCAAAGGATCTCGAAGGCGATAAATATCGAGGCCATTCAGGAGACGAGCAAATTCCATAACTTCTTTGTGACACATCGAGCTGAGCTCTCAATTCGGACCTATCAATGTTTAGAAGTGCAGGGCAGATTCTACAAGTGACTGTTATCTCGTGCTTAATGCTACATGAGCAGGCTACTTTGGACAGGCTATATGTGCAAATGGACAAAAAACCGTGTTACAGTTATCCATAGGCCCTATACTTTCGACTAAGGTAGCCCGCAATAAATACTAGACATTACGCGCCACATCCTGCACCACGCGCGTGCGACCAGTGCACATAAATATTGACAATTGCCGTCACAATGTGATCACCTGAAATCAAATTCGACTTCAGTACTAATCAGTTATTTTCTCGATTGGCATTTTTTGCACTCATTTTTCATATGATTCTGAACATGCAATAGAAGATTAGGCCCCTCGACGAGTGCGTCACTTTGCCGCTCATCGCGGCCTTGCTTTAGTCTGGAGTTAGTCCAGGTTCGGAATTGACTAGGGTGTGCGACATTGGGCTCACGGCAAAGCATGTCGCGACGTTTGGAAGTGACGTTCAGTCCCTATTGAGGTACCCACCTTATCGTAATCATCATCAGAGAGCTTCGTTCGAGGTTCATCATAGTCGACAAAAGCGCTGTCCCTCGCGTCCTCGGATTGAGAGTGCTCGACTTCAACTTCGTCGACACCTGTGCTCTGAAAGAGAAAATTGGTAAAAGTGAAAAGCGCAGCCAACCGCACAGCGGTAAATATTGAAGGTTTACCGTGTCCATTTTGAAGTTCGGACGTGGAGGCAATGGAGGCCGCACTGGAAGAGGTGGAGGGATTTTCGCTGCCACCGTGAATGGGGAATGTGAACGGTAGCTGAGATTCTGGCATGATTGAAACTGCCGTGACATTACATCTGCAATGTTTTGAGTTATTCAAGATGTTTCGAAGATATTTCAGCAGCAATTAAAAGGATACGTACTCGGAATAGAGCTCGTGCTAGAACTTCTTGCTCGATCAGTGCTTGACAGCGAAGACGCATCTAATATCCCGTCCATGGCGTCGTAATCCATTTCTGAGTACTGTAACAAGCAAAGGTCATAAAAGCGTGCCTTAACAGGTTGTGGTGTATCGTTTCTGTAATGTAACTCCCCTAATTGAATGGATCTAAATTTTGACTTGTTGTTGTTTGTTAACTGCTGTTTTTGGAAGTTTGTTCACAACCCAGCATTCTTGTAAATGGATAGAGTCTAGACGTGGTTTGTGGCTGCCATAATAAGGAAATATGTGTTACCACGTCGACCAGTATAAAATGAACAAGCGAAACTGCTAAAACCTTCGGAAGCACGCACACTGCACCCTGGTCGCGTACGCGGGGGCCGATGTCTTGTGAAATTGTGCCGGGCTCTTTAGCTGGCCTTTCTTCTTGACATGGAAATAGGAGAGGCCAATATGAGAAGTCCGTAAGCTACATTGATCACTGCTTTTTTTGGACAAAGCCAAAGCAATCGCGGGTGTGTCTTCTGTCATCAACACCGCCCTGTATTCTGG
This sequence comes from Ostertagia ostertagi, assembly GCA_036418205.1. Lineage (NCBI taxonomy): Eukaryota > Metazoa > Nematoda > Chromadorea > Rhabditida > Trichostrongylidae > Ostertagia > Ostertagia ostertagi. Next base: position 129,575 of record MU868485.1, on the reverse strand, counting down.
CGATCTTTCAGGTTTCTCCCTCATTTTCTGGATGCTAGACCGATTTTGTCTAGAAATGGATTTATACTATTCCTGGCAGTAAGAAACTTACATCTTCTTCGTCATCTTGAGTATTCCTCGGAGATCGGATAGGCAGGGGGAGTGGGGGGTTTACCAGGGCGGGCGGGACAGGG
>MU868485.1:98030-125700 GCA_036418205.1 Ostertagia ostertagi | reverse complement strand
ACCGCTCGCGCCGCTGCATGCCCACCGATAGGGATCCTTTAGCGATCTCACTGTAATCGTTTAGCAGAAAGAGTCTCAACGTTGATGAGCGGCAATGATATTCGAACCACCGGAAAGGAATCCCGATTCTCGGCTTCTAAGCCGTTTTTCTTGGTTTTTCTTCATTTGTGCATCACTGACCACCTCTCCTTCATTTTTAGTGGGCTGCCCTTTCGTCATTGTAAGCTCCGCTTCAGAGCCTGAAAGGTTGGAAGATGATCCAGCGCTTTAGGGGTTGTTTACTACGTGGCTGCAACACGGGTAGGTCAAATGAATTCACGTCGCCAATGCGTATTTCTACAATAGCCTCATTATCGAAGGGCGCGACTTACCAGATGGTCTTACTTACCAGATGACAGGAAATAAGTGAATTGTCTTACCCTGGTTCATTTGCGGCCTCAGAACGTGCATGTAGCTGGCTTCCAGTTCTTTTCCGTCCAGAACTGTACCAACTTCATTATCGCAACATACTGGCTTAGAGATGATGCATCCGGAAGCGGCCGTTATTGGACGTCTATGACTTCTGTAGAAATTCACCAGCGCAGGTACCGAAGCGAAGGACTCCTCTTCAAGCTGAAACATGATCATATATGTAACGTAATGTATGCAGATGATAAAAGAGGTAATAAGGAAAAATTACGCTAAGTAATTGACAAAAATAGCGGAGCTCTTGCCATTTGGCGCTCGCCTTTAGTACATGTATGGCTCAAGGGCCACATCCTGTTAAAATCAACCGATACCTCCAGTTCCACAGGATCGAATTATTAGACGGGATTTGGAGGTCAGAAAATGGCTTGCGCATCAATTAGCCCACACATTGTGCACTAGACAATATACGTGTACGACTTGTATGCTAATTGGAATTAAAATCGAATGAGCGGTACACCACAAAATGGAGCTTCACTGCTTCATCTTTTCATTCTATCTCGCGGTGAGATAGTGAGCAAAAATAAGAAGAAATGGGCCATTATGGTCCCTTTTACTACTTTTCAATGAATCGCAAATCATACATACTCACATTCACACAGAAACTCGGGAATCCTATTGGATTTTAGAAGGACCGAATCAACACTGTACAAGCTGAGTGAAGGGTTTGATTTCTAAAATGCAGTGCCAACCTCAGCCAAAACTTCGCTAAGCTATGCTGGAATTGACTAGGCTAACAAAAACCTGAGTTGGATTCGCCGCAAGCCTACACCTTTGAGCGTCGACTCACCAGAGTGGGCCTCCGCTTGTATCCCATAAATCGCTCAATCGTTTGTATTCCCATAAACGCTTGAGACAACAATGCTTGAAAAACGTGAAGCTAATTGGCGATATTCTCTTTGTCATTAATGACGATTTAAGATTCCATTTCTTGAGAAATAGCTGGATTTAGTTTGAGAAATGTATTAAGGCCGCTTTCGAAGCCCTCATCATTCTTTATGGGGATGAGTCAATATGGTCAACAGTAGAGGGGAAATGTAGGGTCAGATAGAGCAGAATTGATGAGTACTAGCTTATTCTGAAGAAGTTCCGCTTCGGCAAATCCCGTTCATGGAAAACCAAAGCATAGCAGTCACAGTGACGCCATTTTCTGCCGCCTGGGTTTTCCAACTTTTAGGCGCTATATCCGATCGCAATTGAGATACTGAAGAAAATGAAAAAAAGGTATTTTAGAGTAAAAAAAACTTTTCAATCCCATAGCTTTCCTAAAGCAGACATTGGAGTGGTCGAAACGTACAACCAAAAGCACAACAATATCACGCATAAGCAACCTTTGGTGATACATACATACAGGGGGGGGGGGCCAAAAAAAAAGACATTTTGCCTATGTCGGACTTCGGCTCTTTTTTCTTCGCAGAGATTGCTGTCGTTGACGGGAGTTCCTCAGCAGAGTATTCCCTAAGTGTTCCTCTATTAGTGTACGCAGGCTCTCCTTCACTGCCCTCACCGTCTTCAGAATATGACGTCATCTGTCACCGTCGTCAGGCTCAAGGAGGTCTACCGTAAGAGCTTCAGCCTGAAGCTCTTACGCAATTTCGTGAATCGATTTAATGTTGGATAGTTTTCTAGAGGCATTAGCTACCACTGTGCAAATCCCCTCGGAACTAGCTTTCCAGTAAGGGTCGTTATGGTACACGATCCTTCGAAGACCCCATTGAGATCGACCAGTGCACCATGTTTCCAGGGCAAATTCTTCTGATGCCGTCCACGTACGTGGCCACTATGAAGATTTTCTTATAGAATGGAATGCGCTCTTTAATAATAAGTTGGAACCGTTCGGTCTGAGTTGAGTAAAATGTGCTTAAATCCATCTGGAAGTGGAGGCAAAATGTCTTTTTTTTGGCCCCTGTATATTCGCTGCATATTAGGTCGTCCTGGAAGTCCAGGAAGTAAAGCAGGTCTTGATCTGTCACACTTTTATTAGATTACTGGCGAGCCAATTCTTTGTTTTGCTGCTAATCATTTTCGATTTAGTTAGGGCTTTAAGGCATTCCAGGAAGTTTGAATCAAAGGTCTTGAAGCAGTAGTTTGAAAAAACTTAATCCATTAATGTGCATGCAGCATTGTAATGTAGTGTGTGGTCGCGAAAGTGCTCATTACAGCGTTGGTTCAAAGTTTTCGATGAAGGGATTCGAAATTGTGTGAGAGCGGTTAAGGGCATTATCTCAATAAAATCAGGAATTTTGAGCGCCTTAAGTAGTAGGGGAGGGGAGAAATTATCAAATGGGCACCACATGAGCTGGCTGAGGAGAGCAAATCAAAGTTCAGAGCTGGGTCAACCTTATGTTGTTACTAGTAACAACGAGGGTCGTACCTGGTTAAGTTTATAGGAGGGGTCGTACCTGGTTGAGTTTATAGGAGGGGGGTCGTATCCGCTTCAGTCGCGTGAAATACATGTGAGTTTGTGGTGAAAGTGGAGTTTTCACGAGTAGTAGGCTAGGTGAGTGAGTTGGGAGCGCATGGGAGAGAAATTCGCCGTTTCAGCGTGCGTATATACCCCCCTAGAAAATGAGGTTGTGGGAAGATAGGTAAAATTGGGTAAAAGTAGGGGTGAAATGGTGGAAATGATAGGAAGATTTTCGAGAATTTTTACGTTTCGGAGTAGCTACATACATCTACTTATATACCCCCTCCCCGCTCGACGGCATTTTTGGAGGAAAAAGTGGGCGGAGTTTGGTGGGTTGAGTGGTATCAGAATTAAATACTATAGAGAGGATGATGGTGGTCGAGGTGTCGAAAAGGGGGTCGTACCAAATCCACCTTGGGGGAGGGGGGTCGTAAAAATTTTTGAAAAAGTAACAACGATAGGACCGACCCTGTTCAGAGTTCTCGTCGGAGCTCACTCTACTTGTTAAGAATCTACTTTGTCAACATTTAGAGCACTCTGTCATGCTCAAAGAATGAATGGATTTCTTGCAGCAAAAGTAAACATATTCGCCGACATCTGCACAGCAAAAAACCTGCAAAACATATTCCAAAACCAAAATTCGAGCCAATTGCTCTACATGTGGCTCATGCTCCTCCTGCTCCGCTTCATACAGACCACTGCACTATGTTCCTGTGTTCATTATAGTTCTGCCAGGAGGCTGTAAGGTGGAAAATTGATTACGGCCAATTTTTCGAACTTTACGTTGTGGCACAATATTGGCAACACAACAATAAACTATGCGATATTGCCAAGTGCGAAAGCTTGGGATATACTGCACTGAGCTCTTGCGACCTTAAGCAATCAGCGCTGAAGAACGCACCAGTCGTTAGATTTTGAGTCGATCCACTCCTACTGTTTCCCCATTTGAGGCAACATACTCTCCAGGAACTGTCATTCTGCGGCCGAATAGGAGAATATAAAAAGGAAGCTCTTTCTCCGATATATCGACGCTTATCTTCGCTTCATCATCAAGGCTAACGTGCCACTTGTTCAAGTAAATCACTCTGACGACTTCTACTGAACTAGAGATAAAATCTTTTCGAGGCCAGTAGGTGAGCGCGCCGCCGTTCGCACTTTCTCCGTCCTCTCCCTTTTCGTTCACTTCGCGGCTCAATATCATGACTGATGTATGTCTACCATTAGTTAGGAAGACGCGGTAATAACAGTAACCCTACAATTAGGTGACCGCGGCCACATGAAATCTCAATGTCATCATCGCAGCATGCCTAACGTGAGGCAGATGGTAACGAATAAGAGGAAACTAGAGCCTTAAATGCCACATCTGGACGATTTGTGTTTTCTTTTGCCTCAAAGCCCCCAGTAGCTACTGTGAGCGCTTTGCTACCCACTCAAGGGACCATCGTTAATGGATTGCTTTCTGATGTCGGGATTTTGACAAATTGTTCGAGGGCGAACAGAAAAGGCGTTTTGGCAATCGCGTCGAGCACCTGGCACGGCTCTCTATCCCTCTCTCAATCTCAAATCACACAGTGACATGACAGTGTCAGAGGGCGAGTCCGACACGTATCAGAATTAATGACTCGCAATTTATACGTTTTGCATAAGTAAAAAGAAAACTGATCAAATCGACATGAAGCAACAATAGGCGCATACAGCACTCGAAAAGGGAATCTTACGATTCAGGTGGAATTATGACTCACATGAAATTCTTTTTTGCCATTTTCGCATATGGTGTTGATCTGGAAGTGAAGAGCTCTTCCATTCCACATGGCTGTTAGCACATATTCGCCAGGCATCGATATTGAGTCGCGAACCTGAAACGGAAGTATTCGGGTTGTACAACAAGAACAAGTGAAATTTCGGAATGACCAAATATGAGTGCTATCAAAATGTATCCTAGTGTTCTAGTGAGCACGGAAGTGGTGTAGCGGGTGTGAATCTCGGACCGCATCTCACCAGGAAAGCCTGGCTCCATTCCAATGGGGTTGGACAAATGGTGCCAAGCTCGGGAAATATAAACAAGGGGGGTGAGAAACAAAGGGCACTCCCCCAAGGTAAAACCGGATGGAAAAAATCCTAACACTCCAATCCAACCCTTGAACTCCTCGACAATGACGGCAGATAAGATCGCATTCTGTGGACGAACAGGGCAATGAGAAACCTGCTTCTATTTTGTGGGGAGGGAGAAGGGTACAAGAGAATATTTGCCGTGAAACTGTCGGCAACAGCGGCACTCTGTGCGGTAGAAAGTTTGATAATGTGCGCCATGAGAAAATTGACCCTTTTCGAACATCCCTGGACACTATGGCTTTCACATCGGCTGTCCCTCAGAGTATTAATTAGATGGTATAGTTTCTCACTGTGGTAACTTGCGCAGATCTTGCACTGTCCATCACGTCATCACTTTGTCCGTTGTCACCACTACTGTAGATGCTCCTTCTAGATTCCGCCTTTGCTCTTGGGTAGATATTTACCCAGAACGGGTAGATCCAACCAATGGAACCGTCCCAGTAGTGGATTTGTCTCTCGCCTGCTCGCACCTTTGGTACATGTTCTACAGTTGCTTGAATACGAAGCACTTTTATTAGGTACTTTATTTACTATAAGTCATTGACATGGTCTTAAGCTTTGGCAGTATGCAAACTCGGAATGTGTGCAATTAAAGACCGTGCTATGCATTGAAGACAAATTTCAAGGTTTTTTTTACATCAGAGTTTGAACCAAGTCAATAAATGGAACGGGAAACGAATCCGCGCCGATATTCCTCAACCATTCTCGCCCAGCAGTATTATTCCATCACTCGTTCATGTAAGCAACTAGATTCTCCACAGCGAAACCCGTTTCAAGCTCGAGTTTCGAGTTCAGTTTCTCGTGTTTGTTATGGCTCCTTGTGTGAGGTAGGACAATGGGGACAATGAGGATATAGTGTACTCAACGATTAATAGACATGTGTAATAGGAAGACAACGCAGCTGTCATGTTGACACACGTAGATGGACCCGAAAGGAAGCTCCTCCGCCAACCCGATTACAGGATATCCGCAGGACTCAGAGCTTGACCAAAATGAGGAAACTCGGGAATTTAGAGGTAGCATGAGCCTTACATGTGATATGATGACTTAAGTTAAAAAAAAACGGGATGGGAGTAACTTACCAATGTCAGGTTCGTTCCTGAGCGGCGATTTGCCGAAATCGTACGGGATATAGAAATGGCTTTTTTTCACAAGTAAACTACTAGGTTCCTGATAAAAACTTTCTCACCAGTAATATGGAGCTGTATACTGATTCATCCGAGTATTCGGGAAACATCTACTTTTCCATGGAGTTGTGTAACCAGTCGGTTTATGAGAAAAATACCAGTCAAAACCAAAAAAAAAGAAAAAAAAGACAAAAAAAGAAGAAACAGAGGAGCAGATAATCAAGCATATTACTTACGATGTGCACTAATTGACTCGAAAAGGGTAAAATCTACTGGCTCACCAGAAACTCGCCGTCCTCCTTCAGTATTTGCTCAGATTTGATTCGCGTCAACATACCACCATACCACACTTGTTCCTTGATATTATGAACGCTGGTTGTCGGACAGTCATAGTCCGACATTCTGTAAAAAAAAAGGCGATGAAAATGTGCTCTCTAGTCACGCCACGAATCTTCGATATGGCACAACTGGGTCGAAATTGAACATTTGGCTAAATATGCAAAAAGAAAAGTGAAATTTGGGAAGACAATTGAAACTCTCCACAACTGTGCGACATTTTTTCAAAGCGAAAACGGTAGAGAAAAAGAAAAAGACAAATCTAGTTTTGATGGAAAACGAGTTCAGAGGAAATGTTAGCAACGGATAATGCTCACTAGAAGTACATATGAGATGCAGTAAGAGTTTAGCATAACAATACATGTAGTTGACTTCAAAGGATACCCACTAATAATTTGAAAAAAAAACAATAATTTGTTATATATTTATATAGTTTCTCATTCCAATTATCTCCCAAGCAAAATATGTAGAGACATGTAAAAATAGTCAACGTATTTTCTATCGGCATAGAGGGCCTAATATAGTAAAGTTCGCTCTTCTCGATTACATTGTTAGTACAGGAAGCAGAAAGCAAAGGTAGAGAGACAAAGGCAGCATGTAGCAGAACGAGTGGAGAATCGTGAAAAATCGAATTTTTCTGTTTCCTCACTACGAGTATTTAACGATTTCAGATCTCTCGAAATTTCGTTAGAGCCTGAAAGAAGTGGTCGGGGCGAGAGCCGAAATTTTCTGGGATTGAATGAAAAGAAGTCAGTGAAGTCTCATGAAAATTAAAACTATGAGGTTCCCAAAGGATCAGAACTAAGGTCATCGTCAGGGGCTTATGAAGAAAGGGTCCTATAGCGTTAGTAGAATGAAACTCGAACCAATATACGGCACAATTTTTCTGTTATTTGTGAAGACTGAGAGAGAGGCAATGTTCGGCATATTATGAACGGAAATAAAGGGTGGTCACTAGTCACCGAGAAAACTAGGGCACTGAATGTCATGGGCCCTAATTTCATCCATCACGGTTGGTGGTGGGAGTATGATCGTATGGAGCAACGCTGGAAAATACGAAAGCTTCATGACCTTACCGCTACCATCCATAGTGCAAGTTGACATGCCCTAGCATATTTTGAAAATGTCGTTCGTAATAACGGAACGATGTAGTTGAAATTATTTGATCAATGAATTTTCTAGGCGATTACTACTATAAAAAACTATTCACATGTTCTTCAATTGAGTAATATTAGAGTTCAACGGTATATTCCACGAAAAATTAGGTGGCTGATAGGACACTCATGAGGCTAGGGCAGCTAATTAATTATCCGTCCGGTCGGTAGGTTACGAGAGGCCCTCTGGTAATACTTGAATAACGCTGAGGCCCATTAAGACCCTCGTCGTTGAGAGACGGTCGTATTCCGTTCTTGGCCCTCTCAAAAAAAAACGTCTGAGGAAAAGCCAAATGGAGGACTCTTTTCGTCATATGTTTCCTATTTACATAAGGTTTATTTGTTTGATTGTTTTGTTTTGCTTGCAGTTTGTTGAATAAAATGTACAAAGTTTTGTTTAGATTCTCTATTATTATTAATTATCACTTTCACTGCCTCTTTATAGAAACCAATATTAAGTAGTCATAATAACATCTGTTATCAACATTGAGTCTTGCGGACAAACGAATCACCAAGGCTTCAACGGCTTCGCCCCCTAATGCTTTCCTTTATCGGTTTAATGCCGGCTCGATTAAGACTCCATGATCCCTCAGTAACCATGAAAGCGCTCTAGCGCTAATCATTTAAAGATGAGCGCTAAAACATTTACCGAGATTTCAGGATAGTTTAATGAGTCGACCCTACTTTTATGAGCGCAGCAAAGTATTAGGTTGATGCATAATTATTGCGGCTTTTTTCGCGCGTTCTTTTCTCGAGAAGATTGGCGTTTGAGTTTCTGTTTTTTTTCATGAGAATATTCTTCTTTCTTCCATTAACAGAAATGCTTATCGGAAATTGTCCTCATCTTCACCACACATGCTTACTACTTCTATAAATGTTAGAAGGCGGCGGGGCCATTCCGCGATCTCATCAAACTTCTCAGCGAGGGAGCAATTAGCAAAACCCAAGACGAAGGATCGTTCAAGAAGTTTAAAACGCCACATCTACCGAGCGGAGCTCCTACAGACTAGCAATTCAATCAGACGTTGAAAAACTGGCAAACGAACAAATTTTAGGATGAGCTGGATGCGTTGGTGGCCAGTGTTAGAGCGTGGATCGTCTCCGAGAATCGTGACTTTTTTATCCGTGGAATCACCGAGAGAAAAGCAAATGGGAAGCATTCTTGTGGGATGGTGACCACGCTCCGGGGTTATTATTTAAACATGTTTTTGTTGAATAATTTTGTCGTTTTCGCTGAATAAAATCTGTTGGAAAAAGCCGCAATAATTATGCATCAACCCAATATAATTATCCCAGGGGCTCAGAGGGTAGGACACTTTTTGGCCCAAAACCGTAAATGCGAAGTTGGCGTGTAAGAAAATATTGTGAGGAACGATTGAAAAGAAGCAAAATTAAGGGGTATTGTGATACGCGGCCATCCAGCGCCTTGAAAATGAAGCAAATGACCGATTGTCATGCGAGAACTGGTCGATGAAAATGACTCATACTCTCGCTCCCAAAAAAGACAATAGAAAATAGGATCGAAAGTAAGTTATCCTCATGGGGAGTCGAGAAACAGCGAAGGCATTAGTGAGCCAGGAGCCATAGTGTTTCAATCGTTGACTCAAACTAACTGCACGCAAAAACCTTTGGACATACGACTGGCCGTGGAAGACAATCCACGAAATTTGCAGGACCAGTTTTTTTATCCTCAAATTCCAGTAGCCAGAATGTTTATCTGAGAGGATTAAGGAGCTGCGATGTATGTTGGTGCGAGAGGTCGGCGTCTGGAGGGACGGGATATCTGGCGTGCTCATCAGAGAAGTGCATCATCTCAAGAGATGGCCACTTGTGGCCATTTGTGGTCATTCGAGATTCGTTCATTATCCGTGGAATAGCAATAAAATGAGCGCCAGAGAGGGGCGCAAGTCTGAATAGTGGACGTAACAATCTCGAACATGAAATATGGTGCAGCGACATGAATCGGCGATCATTGAAATGGACACACATGGAATCGTCTTTACGACTATTGCCGATTACTTGAAGAGGCACTAAGCGACACTATGGCTGCATTAACCCGAGGAATCGTAAGTCCCAGTTCAAAATCATGGTGTGTGAATGCTTCTAAAACTGGACTAGAACACCAACAAATTGTAAAAGGAAATTCTGTATGGGAGAAACCGTGACCCATTTGGGCAAAGCCTGCTGATGTGTGAGAGAAACAGACAGTCGTAAATTTGTTAGATGGCTGTAAAGCGTAAGGTACGACACACAGACACCGCTACACGTTCTCCGATTTGAGCAGTGGTTTTGGGGATACCTGAACCTGTGATAGCCGTGTGGTTGAGCCTAGGCAGAGTTAACGAGAAAGAAGCAATGAAACCGTAAACATACATATGTAGCTTAACCTGTTTGGACCAGAGCGGCTTTCCCACCCAAGGTATCAATAACGTACAAGGTGAATAGTTCAAGGTAAAGTATAGGCCGTGTCCGACACGGCTATATCAGACAACATCTGGACGCCGTTTGGTCGCTTACGCAACATTCTTCGTAAGCGAAAGCGTTCGCCGCCGAATGTGCGCCACTGTTGAGATACGAACAAGCGGTGTCAGCGGCGACAATGCCGTCAGCTGATGCCTAAGATGAGCAGACCCTACCTAGTCTGGCAGTTAGCGCCTTATAACAGCAACGCCATGGGTGACTGTGCCATGCGATGTGGTGGGGGTGGGGACGTGGGACTAACGTATTCCGATGACTCATATCAGCGTGTAGAAACATGAATAGCTGAATACAGAAAACATAATACTAAACAATTAGTAATAGTGCCGTAAGAAGTCTCAGACATACTAGAGCAGCCTGTCACACACTGACGACAATAAACACTAAGCGCTTACAGTCGCGTCTCAGCAACCTCTCGCGCCACCCACAATGTTTACGCGGGAAGCGCTGGTGAGCGCTGATGAACGGGACCATTTATGCAAATGGATCGAGCCATAACTGAGGTCCAGATGAGGTTGGATGTGGCTCGTGTGGTGGCCACCCTCTCGCAGACATTGGCGTAATTAACCTATTAGTAAGGCGGGCCGAATAACGGCTACTGCCTGAGCTGGCTGGTCGCCGTCGGCTGGCAGTCTGTGTCGAGAATTTGATTACGACGGCATCGTTACTAAATCGCCTTTGTTGCGAATTTGAGGTGTTGATACGGCCATGATTGGCTCGACTGGAACCTTTTGAGCCGAAGAGTAACGCGGGAGATTAGTATGGGCTATCAGAAGCCCTTGGATATCTGAGAATGCGACCTTCCCAGGTATCTGGTGCCGAAACTCGAGAAGGTACGAGGATCTTCAGGATCCATGTGGCCCTATGGTCAACGTCGTTGAATACCTGTCCATATTATTGTCGACAGGTGTGTGAACGTTACTGCGCGTGGACGAGGGGTCGATACGTCAATCAGTCAGAGTTGGCAAGTGAGCCGTTCATGTTGAGCAATATTCTAAAACTGTTTGCAGTTCGCTCAAACTCCAAACACGATGTGTACGGCTCATCGTTGTAAATTCCTTATCAGGCACCAATGTTTGACCGGCGAGGCGCCGCCGGCGGAAGCGAGAACGTACAACAACCCTTTGAATAACGACCGTTCAGATACAAGCAAAGATAGCGAGGTTGAACTTAAAGAGATGGTGCAGCTCGGCATGATACATGAAACCGCTTATCAGAGAATTTCAAAAAGCTTCTGTTGAAAAGTGGCTCGGCATTACACACACTATGTCGGTTGTTTATAGGAGAACTTTCTGTAGAGGGCCTCAGCAAGCAGCGAAATTCCAACTGTCTTCTATACAGAATTACGTTGAAGAAAGAGTGAAAATGACTCTTACCCGTTTTCGACTATCTTCGTTTTTGGGATGAAGAACTGCCTCAGTACAAAACCCACTGATTTTTCGCCAACTGTGCCACCACTAGGGTAGTTGCCATTTTCAAGGCCATTGATGAAGTAATTGTACCCCTATTTCATTGGCCTTTTGACTTATGAGACATTTTAATGATAACGGTCTCTACATAATACACCCCTTCTATGAACAATTACTACGAGCTGAAACAAACATGTATTTATTTACTGGAGACAACATACTTGAGGGATTACTCGAATACTGGAGATTAGGCCTTCGGTTTTTTATATTGGGTTGTCTCATAATTCCTGTCTCAATTTCGACACTTTTGTTTATTCAAGTTTTATCTCTTCTAGGAAACAACTGATCAATAGCATAACCACCATCATGGTCACTGATATGCGTGCATTTGCTAGTGAGCGTTTGGAAGCTTCCAGCCCAGAATGAAGGAAGCTGGGGGTTGAAGAATTTGGAGAAGTCGTTTTTGGGGTGGTCGCAATCTTTAACTTTCTTCTCTGGCAGATGCTTATTCAGGGCGCAGGGGAGGCGATAGTCCGATAGAGCGATGCCAATGCTGGATGAGGTATCGTGGCCCTGGCTATCTCCCTCAGAACGTGGTGAGTTGGCATTGCAATGTGAGGTCTGGCGTACATTCGGAGAAAGGAGAATCTGAGACGTTTCTGACGATTCCCTCGCAACCCCGAAGCCAGCCTAGAGGGCTATTCCGCGCTGACTTTAGCAATGCTTGTCTTCATACATTGAAGTGGTTCCCAAACCAGGCCACCTAGCGAATCCAACAAAACGAGAGCGATATTCTCAGAAAACGGAGTTCGGGCTTTGGTTGAGCTGGTGCTTCCTGGCTGCGAGGCAGCCATCAGACGTGCCGCATGTTGTTGTCGCAGTGGACTCATGACTCATTTCCACTGGTGACCGATTAGGGAAGGCTCTGCTTTTGCCGTCCCAGAATGGATTTTCCCCAGATGGTCAGGCGTGCTTCCCGCTCATGGTCGGCCGGACCATAAGGTTTCCATCAAAACTTCATTCTGCAGCAGTCCTTGCCATACTGATGGCGTGTGCTGGTGCATCGGCTGCGCTCAGGCGGAAGGAATTTGAAATTGAATAGAAATGAGACAGGAATTATGAGACAACCCAATATTACACAGACTTTCAAAGTCTAGATTGGAGTTCCATTCCAATTGGGACCACGTTCCAATATGTGCGCTTCATGAGTAAATATTCAAATAAATAAAATATTCTAGTTGTTGTGATCAATCAGAACTTTACAAATGTACATGTGCAGCAGCAGTGCGTAATTCTTCAAATGTAACTGCTGGAGATCAAGATAGTGTTGGATCGAATGAGTAATCGAGATATTCAGTTTTACAATATATGGAATTAATTGGTTTTGCAGGGTTATAAAAATAAAGTTTCCGACGTTGTTCACTTCAATTTTGAGGTGCCTCATGCCTTCTGATTTATTCAATATTGTAGTAGCTTCTGAACGACATTTGTCCTATACAATAATTCGCAAGATCGACTGACATTCAATTCACCGTTTTTGTTCACACCACACAAATATAATACAAATTAATCGACCCATTCTAACTCATGGTGAGATTCCATTCGGTACATGAATCCCTCCCTGATCGTGAACGATGCACGTCGTGCCACTTGCTGTCATGCCAAGTGAGCAGGGTAAAAAATTGAAGGTCTCTAGTTTTCTTGATCTTAAAATTGAAAGGAATTCATTCACAGTGTTTGTGCAACAGATGGAATGATGCACAGCGAGTCGCACCCAACAATCGAACTCTCGAATATTAGTTCCATTGCATATCCGAAGTTTTAGACTTTTATGAGTAAACATAATTAAGTGGTGGTGTAGTGGCAAGCTATGTCGAATATAGCGTTCGCGATGGATCCTGGATCCTGCGTCGTCTAGACCAACGAAGCCTTCCATCCTCTGCGATCAGGTATTGGTACCAGACTTGTCTGGAGGATAAAAACACTGACTTGTACATCGGCTGGCCCCCGCAAGTCATTGTATAGGCCACATCGCATTCCAAAGCCACTACGAATTCTGAATGGGGATAGAATGCGTGGCGCATCCCAAAGATGGATTGATCAAGGCCGAAAGACTGTGGATATCCACTGTGGACTGCTCATGAAATGATGGTTGAATATTAAGAAATCGAATATTTTGAAATCGGATAACCGATGAAGCAACTACTCAACAATAAATACAAATATATAGATATAAGATACAGTAGATAAATACAGACAGATTCATTTACCCGAATATTCGAAAGATTTGATTCAAATGCAGGGATGATGAAAAAGGTTGAATTTTGAAGCAACATGGGATTTTTGTAGGGGAACACATCGAATATTTTATGAAAACAACTATAAACCATTCCTAATTTCTCAGGTGCTAAACAGAGTAATCACAATTGATTGTCATTTTCATCTTATAGCGCCTGTGTCCAACTTACATAAAATACCAACGCTATATAAGATTTTGTCCACTAGACAGGGAGTTGCGTTTAAAGGCGCCATTCAATTAAGTGATTATAATATGTCTAAGCGTAATCAGTTTTAAGTGAGCGACCTCAGAAGTCCAAATGTTTATTGCGGCGAACGGTGTTGTGCAAAAAAGGCACAATGCGACACCTTGACCATTATCACACCTTACCATTTTTAAATGTAAAGAATCAAGACCGTCGAAACATCTATAATACCTTTAAAGTGTGGACTGGAATTATTAGTCGGGCAACTAGTCAAATTGCAATCGAATACGATTCCGAAAAAGAACACACGAATGATGCTGTTTGCAAGACTATCCAAGACGAAGACGGGCAAGAGATTTTTTGAAAGCTCTAATAGTAATTTTAAACGTGTGCTAATGAAAGTAACAACGAAATGTCAGCGGAAGGTGACGCTCAGCATGGAAAAACGTGTGCCCGATTGATGACTCTGCGCCAACGTTCCGTCAGAAAGACAATGACAAGGATTGAGTTCAGATGAGCGGAATTATGGAACGACACGAAACGCTATGGCTACAGTTGGAGCATCATGATTCTCGCATCTCATCAACGTATGAACAAGTGTTGTGGCCGCGACAGTAACAGATGTCGCATTGTTGAGGCGATTTCCGCCTTTGAGTCGATCCAATGGGAGGGGATACGAGGGCTCGTGTACGAGGCCTGTTTCGCGCCTCACAAAACTCATCTCTATGCAAATGAAAGAGCATCGGGGCCTAGTCATGTGCCCCCGGAGAAACATAGTGTTGCAAACGTAGTGAGGCCTATCAATTCAACGGGTCGTGTTGAGACGGCGAAATCTAGTTGGCTGCGGGTTCTTCACCCCGATCTCTCAAGGAGAACGTCGTTCAGCGATAGTGATGATGGAAAAGACGCGAAGCAACGACAATAGCATGCTGTGCTGGCAGTCCAGGACGCGATCGCGGGAAAGCACAATCGTGGGAAGCTGTCGTCGAAGAGCGAAGCTTAGAAAGCCACTGTTAATAGGGTTACAATAAAAGAGGTTGTTTACGGAACACGAAATGGAAGTGGGCCCATAGGTTTGGCAGAGAGGCGGCCAGAAACGTCTTAAAGCTGTTGATGGAGTTACAACCAGGTGTTTTCTCCCATAAAGGTCGACTCTCATGGAACTTAAGGATGGCAGGAATTCATTACAATATATCAGTATTATAAGACAAAGTAGGAAGAAAAAGGAATGTAAGCTGAAATCTGAACTCCAAAGTCGATTTCGAGAGCAGAAAAACAACTCCAGGAGTGGAAATCGCAAGGGGGTGTGGTTCACTCTTCCGGTTGACTCCAGGCTGTTCCTAACTTCGAAAAACAGATATAAAGAGCAAAAGAATACCAATATATTAATAAGAAAAAAGAGAGGGAGGAACATGAGCAGCATTGAAATATAGGCCGCAGGTATGGTCCTGAACAAAAGCCATTTCGGATCGGGAACTTTGATAACCATTGCCCATTTCTTGTTATTTTGGTCAACCGCAAAGGGTCAATCGAGCGTTGCATCAAGTTTAACTAAGGGGACGGTCGTATTTTGGCTTTGGATGATGAAAATAAGGTCGTATTGTTTTCAGAGCGAGTCGGGAGGTTAGAAGTACTGGTGGGGGGAAATGCTGCTGTAGACGGGGAGAAGGGTCTCAAATTTGCTCGAAATGGGCATGAGATAGGCAAAATCAGAGCTCTTTCGTCAGCTGCCTTTGTCCTGAGTTCTTACTAACACACTAGCGAAATTTGGAAGCTTTTCAACCACGAACTAAGGAACTAAGAAGCTTCGAAAGTCGACTCAGCATCTAAGTTTCTTCTTTAGAAATTTGTTTAGCACAGAGAACCTCCAGAAGTTTTTTCTAAAACAAAAGTTCCAAATGTTCACAAGAGTCCAAATACTCCAAAAAACAAGCCGAAAAATCTAAAAGAATTCCTTTGGAAAGGCCTGAACAAGGTGTTATACACCGAAATATCGCGGAAGTTTCCAAAGGAATTCTTTTAAGATTTTTGGCTTGTTTTTTGGAGTATTTGGACTTTTGTGAACTTTTGGAATTCTTTTGGAATAAAACTTTTGGAGCTTCTCTGTGTTTTAATTTTTTAATTTAACTTTTTTTTAATTTAATTTTTTAATTTTCAAATTTTTTAATTTTTTAATTTAATTTGATAATTTTTTAATTTTTAAATTTAGGTCCTGATGAGGTTCCGGGACAGCACAACACTAAGACATTTTAGAACACATACCTATCAGCTTGCTGAGACCATTCATAGTTGCACTTGTACACAAATACTGTTAATGATAACAGCAACAGACAATAAACTGACAGGTTCAAAGCAGAAGGGGAAGGTCGTCTGAAGTAACCTGGGCAGTGGGCAGAGAAATATGCTGATGCACCGGCAGTGCAGACCTCTATATTTGATGGCGGCAATTGCCACCTCCAGGGCTCAAAGGGTTAAAGTACCAGCACTTGTTCATAAGTAGGCAGATTTAGTAGTTCCATGTTCGAGTAGACGCTAAATACCCTTCGTATTGTGGTTTACTAATTGACTGTCGGGCACAGCTCGAGCATTTGTCCTGGTTGGTATCAGTGTGAGTCACTTTGAAAGAATGCTTCTATACACGACGAGAATTGAATGGCAAAAGGCCGAAGAGTTGTTCCGGGAAGAAAAAAAAACAAGGAGTTTGATGAATTACCTTCAAAAAGGCGGCATGCTAGCAGAATCTACCACATAATAAAACCAACAGAAAAAACCTGAGAAAACGGCGTCATCTGTTTTAGAGAGAACGTGCAAAGTTCTTGGACCTATCGTGCTACACTCGCGTAGGCTTTCCCCTCACGGGCCCTCCTTAAGAAATGACAAATGGCAACATCGTCCATAGAGCAGCGTTCGAATGAGATGGCAGCGTTCGCACGGATTAGTGGTGATCCATCGTAGACACACTGCCGACGAATAAAAAACCGCACAAGGAGCAGCTACTCACAAATTTGAAATGAGTTTCGTAGAGTTGCAAAGAGGGGAGTTATCGTTGAGGTCAATGAGGTACATACTGGCTCCTGACACCAATTACCACACCCTCACTTACCCAAGCAGTCAACCGTTCAGTGACTGCGACCTGGCCACATGGTCATTAGATCAAATCATGCATGCAAAGAGGTTGAAACAGGACTATTCGTCGTCGACATTGCAAACCACAACTAGTGAATCACCTGGAAGGAGAAAGAACATCAGCTGACGCATTCTACTGCAAAAACTAACTGAATGTTCCGAACAGTTATTAAATTGGGATCACGCACATCAGAATTCTAGAGTGAACATTGAGCTATTCACATGTGGGATGTCGAACTTACTCAAAAGGGATCGAGACAAATAGCGCCGAAATGCGCAATGGTGACGAAGCATCATCTCATAGTGAAATGTCGGCAAGGCTGATTAGGCCCGATGTCGTCTTGGAATGACAATGCATTGATGACGGGCAAAATGGAAAGGAATGAATTAGATATGCATCGACGGAATGCGCGGCCAGTCATCGGATCCCTTCATGCTCTGAACCAGGGCTTGATTAGCATCGTAATGGTACCGTTCGGTAATGTGGCGGCGGCAAGCTTGATCCCTCTCCCCTAGTTCCAAGAAATGCATCCCGACAATTAAGCGTAGCATGCTGAATGCTGACGACCAAATGCCGGCTCCATTTATTGGGCCTATCTTTCGCTGCCATGCCGAATGCGAATTTCCATTTCGGAATTATTCACTAGAAGCGCTATGGTGAGCGATACTCAATCACGGCGCTCGAAATTGAAATATGGCCAGTTGACCACCTCCGGGACTTTCACGTTAAGATCTATCTATGCAAATAGGGTAAGGCTTATACACGCTGGAGAAAACGATCATCAACGACAGCAAAAAACAAGTTAGGAGGCCATCCTGTCAGATAAATGGCGCACACCGCACGATAAATTCGTCCCTGTTCTGTGAGGGGAAGGAAGCGCATTGTATCACTGTATTTGCAGTAGAAGCTGTTTTCCTACCGAACTTAACAAGAAAATAGTTCCACTATATTGGAATATTCATCTTGCTTCCTCCCCATACTCCGTCAGAATAGGAGCTTTGTTGCCGATCTAGTGAGTCAGTAGTACATGCACTCAGTCCGTACACACAACCCGTATAATCTGTGCATACCAAAACAACTACACATCGGAAGGATAGATTTCACCCAGACGGTCAGACGAGATGAATAATGTCTTACCACAACTTGAACACTTTGAGTTGTTGAGTAAAATGAAAGTGGAAATTATGATTGAGAAGATCAGAAAGGACTCACACTCATGTAAGAAGTCATAGAGGCTGAAAGGAAACTTTTGGAGGAGGTTCGGCCTGTAGTGCAAAGATATACCATGAATCGTCGATCAAGGTACTCTGCCGCTTTGAAACATAAATGCTTCCAGCTGCGGTGTTTCAGGCGACTATCAAGCGTCCTTGCCTTGGTCTGGGTGGATTTCAAAAGGACGATCTCAAGCTTTCCGAATTGTGGACTATTTCTGGTTTCTCTTTCTGTCTGTCTGTCTGAAGTCCGTCCACCTATTCATATGTCTGTCTATAAGTTCGTTTGACTGTTCGTCTGTTCGTCGTCTCACTATCCATAATGTGTGGCACGGTACACGTTGCATATCTACACAACGAATTCTTATACAGAAAAGACAGAAAATGAGCCACAGATAACTGCTGTAAGAGCCAGAGCGAAGGGAGACGTAATACCGAATTACATTCCTCATTTATGATTTAGGAATTAGTAAAGACGGAAACATCAATAGGCTGCTCGATAGATCTTTTAGTTCCAATCGAGACGAGAAAGAGTGAGTACATTAATTTACATTAAAAGAAAAACGAAAGCTCAATCAATTCGGTGATAATCAAAATGCACCCGGAACATCGATAACCAAATATTTAGAGACATTAAATTCCATCACTGACTGGAGAGATGGCCTGGGCAAACTGCTAGCAATCTCGGATTGAAGTGAGGTGAAATCACATTTCAGAAACGAGAGCCAATTTTTTCAGAGTATGAACTTCATAAATCATCAGAGTCGGCAGGAAAGACAAAAACTTTTCGATGAACAAGTGCGATCCAAAGGCAGACAAAAACCATTAAGTCGATTCACAAAGAAGAGTATCGGTACCTTCAGTAATGAGCTCATTAAGTGGATTGATAACCATGATCATTCCTATAACTGGTGAGAGTAGGAGGTGACGTGCTGTTATCAGGTGACTCATAATATTCCTTTCTGCTGATGCGAACATTGGACAAAAGGTGGTCTGAAGCGCATAAAGATCGACTATGAGAATCGGGAACGAATGCATAAGTTACTGCAAAGGTTGATCTCCAGTTCCCCACTCATGTTCGACAACTTATATTTATAGGAAATTCGGAAATAGCTGGAAATTATCGGCTGCCTATTGTGAATAATACATTTTCATTTTTGCACTTTTCTTTGATATTTGTTCCAGTGCGACGCATGCACCGTACTACCGAGCAAAAAGCTTCCTCCAAAACATCTTGATGGATTTTTTTGCAGGCTGCCAGTTTTTCGCTTGTGATTCCAATCCGAGGTGCCGGATTCATACTCGGCGTATCATTCGTAAATCGACAAATCGACCTTCCTCCAACTATGCCTTCATCCCATTTTCATTGATTGGGAGAGCGTTTGCAGCTCGGTTTTGAGCTTGTCTTGAACACATGCAGCACAAATTTTTTACGCACGTTCTGACCAAATGCTGGGACAAATACGGATGCATATATGTAAAAATTTGCGGGAGATTACGAACCTTAGAATCATATCGAAATGATCACACGTGAACAACAAAAATTTGAAAAGCCGTGATACACGAAGAAGACGACACTTTCTGACAAAACTATCTAATTAGAAAACTTCGAACCATGTTTTTTCCTCGTTTGTTGGGCTCTCACTCTTACTGATTGTCAGGCAATTTGAGTACGCTTAAAAAGCTGCTTCAGATGCACTCGAAGAGGACCTTATGAAATATGTGAAAACTGAACGGATTTTACAGTGATGAGCATGTGGGGAGATACAAGCTAAGGATTTTCGCTGCTGGAACTTTCAAACCTCACCTAATGTAATTATTTACTGGTCAATCACTGGCAACGTATGGCACAATGCATTCACTTATTTCGCGTCCGATTGACTTCATTTCAAAAAAATAAAGGATAAAGCATTTGCCGTTGATCAATCCCTTTTTGGGATGCGGCACGCATTCTACTTCCATTTGTACATTCGTAGTGGCGTTTGAATGCGATGTGGCCTATACAATGACTTGCGGGGCCAGCCGATGTACAAGTCAGTGTTTTTATCCTCCCAGACAAGTCTGGTACCAATTAACCGACCCCGGAGGGATGGAAGGCTTGGTTGGCCCGGGCGACTCACGACCCAGGATTTGATCCCGGACCGCTCGCGTGGTAAGCGTGCCACTTGCCACTACACCACTTCCGCCCACCTTAATATAAGCTAAATAAAGGTTTTTTTGCTAACTCTGCGATGGACCTTCATGAGACCTCTCATTCTTAACCATATGTGGAAGAGCCGGATTGGAGAACAGCGCTTTATTTAATGGAAGGAAAACAGCAGCAATATCTAAAATATCAGCAATATCGAATCTAGCTTGTCAGAAAAGGAAAAAGGGGTATGTATGTATTAGGTTGGAGCATATCGTAGCGCTTGCATTTTTCATTTCTTCACACAAACCTTTGAAGCAAAAATAAAACATAAGAACTATTCAGTGATGTTCACTTCGTCATTGTTTACAACTTTGTTTACATTTTGGAGGAGATCACCGGATATGGAATTTAAAAAATATAAGCTCGTCTTCAGAATCCTTATTATTCTCAATTTCTACAAAATGAATATGATTTCGATTTGAGCGAAAAGGTAGGGTCGTTTAGAGCAAGGTTCGATTAGAACAATGGATTCAAAAAAAACTTCCAATTTGGCATTTTTCTTCTTTATTTGAACCGAGGAATAGCAGCTGTCGAAACGCCGATTTTCGCCGTCTGGATTTTCCAACTTCTAAGCTCTATACCTGAGTACAGCTACAATGTTGAAGAAAAGACAACACGGTTTTGTAGAGCGAGAAGAGTACTTTCAAATAGTATGATTTTTTAGTGATACTTGTACTGACTGAATTTACGCGCTCGAAAAAAAAAACGCTACGATATTATGCTCTAGCCCAATAGATCTGCTGAACAATTGAACAAAATTAATGAAGAATCCCTTAGGGTCCTAACACAGACACTCGAACGATTTGAGACCGCTCCGATAGCGTGAACACTGACTGAAAGAAAAGTGCTCCCGGATTCCTTTCGGCACGATAAGAAGATAAGAAGATACAAACACTGGACGGAAATGTTAAGGCAAGCGACCACGAAGAGAAGAAGTGGGCTAGGGAGTGTTAATAAGCGGCAGTTTCCTCCCATCTACAGTACTTCATAAATGTCCACCGAACCACGGCCTTCGACGGACTGAAAGGAAACGTAGCTTCACAGTGTCAAGATGACCGCCTCAATTATTCCACCTGGAAGCATCAAGTGAGGCTCATTTTCAAATTATAATAACTAACAGCTTCTGGTTGTTAATGTGCCTCAGTTCAAGCGAACAATCAATTCCATGCATGCAATTTTGTAAATGAATATATCGCGCAAAATTGGTAAGGAAGGTAGGAGAACAGGTGAACAATCAAACGTGGTGCAAACGGATGAATACAATTCATTCAATAGAACAGTGTAGTTTGTAGACGCAACCTTCGGTGTATGCATTGAGGACCGCTTAAAAATCAATTGCAACTGATGTTTTGGTCAAGGTACTGAATAAGGGCTCCAATGGACAGCGATTCTGCTTTCGAGACCATTCATTGGGTCAAATTATAAGCTCAGCCCTGCAGGTCAAGATCAGGACCAATGAATTAGTTCAAGTCTCGTTAAATTTACGGAAAGAGTTTTTGAAAATCTGTTTCTAATAAATGGATTTGCATTGAAACACGTTGGAATTGCCTCCCAATGCCACCCGCGTTTGTGCACGTGTTTTTCGTGGTAGCTGCAGATGCGTAGCAGATTAGCTTTTCTTCGAATCATTCAACAAAAAAGACAATAAAAACTGAGGCAGTTGCTGAGAACTACAGCGTGCATCTGATAGGATGGTTAGAAAATGAAAAGATTCCTCTAGTTTCGGACAGCTTTCTCTGCTTTAGAGATGGATGTATTTAAGTGTGAAGATGATCCAACACAAATGACGTGCAGGATCAGAAGAGAAAAGTCCACATCTGTATCGAACAGGAGCACTGAACATGGTCACATCTGGGATGAGTGAAGTTAATGTCCTTATAAATGATGGGAAAAGAAATGATTTTGGTCCTTTAACGCCGCTGTTTTCGCTCGATTTTCACTAGTCTAGCCTGATTCTGTTGCATCGCATGACATTCTGAAGGCTGAACAGCTTCTGCTTAGGATAGGGGTAGTAAAAAACGCGTGAGCGTGATACTTGCCGCCGGTCCAAATATTGTAAAAAGCATTGTACGTACTTTGGCTTTATGGAAGGCCAGCATTGGAGTCGAACGTAACCAAAGCAAAAATTTACTGACTTAGCGAGTAGTATTGCTGAAAAATCTGGCGAAATTCAGAAATTCGACCTCTCGACTCGATAAAAAACTAGCTGATCCGTAAGTCCGAGCCGACGGTGGCTTCATTGGTAATTTTTTTGTAATTACAAGAATTTTGGTTTTCTGCATTATGGAACAAACTTCTCCAAAGCTTTTGACAATAAATTCGGAGCACACATGTGCACATAACCTCTAGAAGTAAATCTATGGTAAGTTTGAGAAGATATTTTCCCAAAAGCACCCAGTTCAATAAATGCAGAAGACCTGTGCAATTTTAAACAGGAAACCTTTCAGGCTATGAAGTGTATGATTCAGAATACATAATAATGCCTCAGTAATAACTTCGTATAGCATACATTAAGGGCAGTTCTCTAATCATACAGGCGTGGCATTTCTAAAGCGAGATTGGCGTTGCGGAGGATGATGGACGGTCATTGCGGTGACCTTACACGGTGTACTGATGGACACTCTGATATCGTACACCTTTGACAATGGTTCTAGGAAGAGAAAAAATGAAGAAAAATATCAGGAGGACAGGAAACTGCAGTCTGTTGTTTTTTATAATGAAGAGTTCTGTTTCAAAGAGGTCCTCACAATTTTATCTGAGAACACTCTTGATCGCTTGCTTATCCACCCTTATACAGAGCAGACAACAGAAGTCGGACCTAAGCGCTGGTAAATCTCTTTGAGAACTTTTTCTGTCGGGAAAACATTTATGGAGTCAATTAGGTTAACGCAAAAGTCTTTGCGCACTTGTCAATTTTTCAAGCTAACTTTTTCGTGCACCATTGAAAAATCAAAATCCTGATTTTTTGAGACGAAAAACTCAACGACATCTTTTCCAGGTATGGCCGGATCGCCGGACAACCCTTCTCTCAGTCGCAATGACTGTAACAGAGGCTGACAGTGCTCTGTCGGTGCCAGGTTTGTTGATCACAGCAGGTGGATCAGTTCATCCCATAAGAAGCTTGAAGACTTTTGCTAGACCTCCTACGAGCAACGAGCATTGCCGAGATGAAGTGAACCTTGCTAACCTTGCGCGTTGCCGGCGATATCAAATTTGTTGTTTTTTGTATCTGAACTTCGAAGTTACCAAATAATTGCATGTTGTGAAAGAGAGTCTGCAGTTCCATCGCAACCCCTAGGCTTCTGGCTGAGTCAACCTACAATACCGCTCACAGAATGTGAAAAAATGACGGTGATTGACCGTCGCACCTATCAAAGACCGTCGCACTACCATAACTCCGCTGAAAGCGAATGAAACGGAAAAATTTAAACTCCTATAGATACGTCTCCTCACAACGAGTTCCAGGATGTGTTATGGGTCGGGATCGGTTAAGTAGGTCACCAGCTTTACCTTTTAAGCTGGGGCAAAATCCAATTCTGACCTCAAGGTAGAACACCATTCGTTAGATCCCATGTTTATGTGCACAGTAGTCTACCGCTCGCACACTCCTCCTTTTTTGATGCATTTTTATCCCATGTTTCACAGTCGTTCCCGATGCGAACGAGCCCTTCAATTTTACGACATTTCCAAATTTTGAAAGCGTATTTCATCAAAGTCTGGAGGAAATACGACGAAACGGCTACAAGATCTTGAACTAGGTATGTAACTGCGCAACAACTTTGTTGTTTATTGGAATGCAGCAAAGCGGTTCTTACATAATTTAGCTCTGAATATCGGTATACGTCAAATTCTTCGAGCACAATCACTTTTCTTTTCTTTCCGAAATTGCGCTTAAGCGAAATGTATGACCAACGATTCGAATGGTTATTCCAAGAATATGACATATTGTGCCGTATAATGGCAATAATGGCTTATGAACAAACGTTAAGGTAAACTAGATAAGAGACAATACCTCACCCTTTGAAAAAAATTTACGGACAGAGAATACAGAACTAGTGTTGAAATTCATACAGTTGTACTCGGCGCGATGAATGCTATCCGATGATATATAAGTTATTACCCAAAGACTACTTTGTTTTTACTCGTTTTTTTTTCCTTCGTGATCGCTAGCCAATGACCAATCGCTAGCTGACCTCGTAATTACCCTACGCTGCGAGGGTCAATGCCTCGCGGTGTTATCACTCCTCTTCGAGGCATGTTCGGCTTCCGAATACCGCTAAGCGTCGTTTTCTGAAGCCCCTTCAGATTCCCGTAGTTGGAAGGAGTGAGAAGCGATCCACTCTAGCTTAGGCCGTGGAACGCCAGCGAATCCTCCTGTGGCACAGCAATGCAACGTCACTGGAATGGCGCTTTCGGTTTTTGAAATTATGACACGACTGCTCCATCCTACGAGGTTAAGTGATGTTCCCAAGTTTACCTACTGTACTCACTAGCTTTTAATTACTTCGTAACATTTTCCAATGACCAGCAAAAAAAAAGAATTTGGAACAGATTGATAAGTAAAAAAGAGATGATCAAACCCAAATTCTTCATTCTTTATATTTTATCGTGTACATATCAAGTTGACAAAATGAGATAAATTGAGGGAACTGATACAACGACTGGCCAACGGGGAACCCCATGAAATCAAGGTACTAGCAAAAAAGAGGAAATCAAAAAAATAATACGACACCAATCCTATAAGAACGAATGCAAATAAGTGAGGTGTGAAATGGGCTCCCAGTCGTGCCCCAATCCGGCATAATTTTGAAAACCCAAAGCGCCATTCCAGTGACGTTGCATTGCTGTGCCACAGGAGGATTCGCTGGCGTTCCACGGCCTAAGCTAGAGTGGATCGCTTCTCACTCCTTCCAACTACGGGAATCTGAAGGGGCTTCAGAAAAACGACGCTTAGCGGTATTCGGAAGCCGAACATGCCTCGAAGAGGAGTGATAACACCGCGAGGCATTGACCCTCGCAGCGTAGGGTAATTACGAGGTCAGCTAGCGATTGGTCATTGGCTAGCGATCACGAAGGAAAAAAACGAGTAAAAACAAAGTAGTCTTGGGTAATAACTTATATATCATCGGATAGCATTCATCGCGCCGAGTACAACTGTATGAATTTCAACACTAGTTCTGTATTCTCTGTCCGTAAATTTTTTTCAAAGGGTGAGGTATTGTCTCTTATCTAGTTTACCTTAACGTTTGTTCATAAGCCATTATTGCCATTATACGGCACAATATGTCATATTCTTGGAATAACCATTCGAATCGTTGGTCATACATTTCGCTTAAGCGCAATTTCGGAAAGAAAAGAAAAGTGATTGTGCTCGAAGAATTTGACGTATACCGATATTCAGAGCTAAATTATGTAAGAACCGCTTTGCTGCATTCCAATAAACAACAAAGTTGTTGCGCAGTTACATACCTAGTTCAAGATCTTGTAGCCGTTTCGTCGTATTTCCTCCAGACTTTGATGAAATACGCTTTCAAAATTTGGAAATGTCGTAAAATTGAAGAGCTCGTTCGCATCGGGAACGACTGTGAAACATGGATAAAAATGCATCAAAAAAGGAGGAGTGTGCGAGCGGTAGACTACTGTGCACATAAACATGGGATCTAACGAATGGTGTTCTACCTTGAGGTCAGAATTGGATTTTGGCCCAGCTTAAAAGGTAAAGCTGGTGACCTACTTAGCCGATCCCGACCCATAACACATCCTGGAACTCGTTGTGAGGAGACGTATCTATAGGAGTTTAAATTTTTCCGTTTCATTCGCTTTCAGCGGAGTTATGGTAGTGCGACGGTCTTTGATAGGTGCGACGGTCAATCACCGTCATTTTTTCACATTCTGTGAGCGGTATTGTACCTACATCTGTGTTCATAAGGGCAGTCGAACATACAGTAGCGGTGGTCAAAAGTTTGGAAACTTTTTTAGTTTTGATCTGGCGCGGCCGATACATAACGAAGTTGTCTCAAATTTGGAGGTTACATAAAAAGTCGAGTTCAGGATACGATGGGAAGAATAATTTCCAAAAATCTATAATCATATTTGAGAAATAAGATTTTTTTTCAAGTAATGGCGCGTCAAAAGTTTGGAAACTTTTTGTTTCCCTCATCATTATGATTCCTACTCTTCAATGTTCACTTGTTTCTGTTAATTTTAGTTCAACCATTGAGTAATGTGTAATTTCAAAATGAATTCGTATGCAAAGGAAACAGTTTTTCCATGAGAGGTTTTTTAAACTCTACATCCGGAATACGAAATTGAAATTGTTTTTTTAGAGTTCATTCTCTACGGAAGCAATACTATCGAATGTTTCTAGCGCTATTGGAGTCGAGTAAGCATAAGAAGAATGATCATTCACAAAAAGTATCCTCATAAGAAAATTGGCCCTCCTCAAATACTCCAAAGGGTGGTTGGCACGTCCCGTACAACCGACATCTTCAACTAAGAGACGACTTTTTCTGATTTTCTCCTAATCATATGAGAATGGAAATGCAGCTGAAGATCGGTCGCGACCTGG
Organism: Ostertagia ostertagi; assembly: GCA_036418205.1. Taxonomy (NCBI): domain Eukaryota; kingdom Metazoa; phylum Nematoda; class Chromadorea; order Rhabditida; family Trichostrongylidae; genus Ostertagia; species Ostertagia ostertagi. Next base: position 98,632 of record MU868485.1, on the reverse strand, counting down.
TGGAATATTACGGATGATGTCCCGACAAAAAGCCATTGTTGGGCTTCAAGAGCAGGATGGCCCAACTGGCTTCCGCACACTAACGGCTAACATGGACCGAAGGCGAGAGGTAAAACTTTGTCCTCAGCGACGATGGGGATTTCTGTCTTCCTAAAATAATGTTGTGGACCCTGTGAAGTGTTTTGTCAAATGGGAACCTCATTTTGAGTATGAGATTCCAACAGTCAGAAATAGTGGAAGTATTGTCATGGATGAAGATGTGTCCGACCATTCGGCGATTCCCCAGTTCTAGGTATCCAGCGAAATGTGGGTTGGGCTAAGTACAAGAATAGTCTGTAGAATACAATGCTTCCCTTTGATAGTCAGGACTGGAAGTAGAAGATGGGTTTTCTTCCGGGTAAATGACTCAATGCAGTGCAGGCCTAGCTCCTCACTGCCGCCTTCCTAAACTAAGAAAAAGAAGCTGTTATAAAGTGACCAAGTTAAGATCTAAGGTCTAATTGAGTTCTACATCCCACGGAAGAACTGGCATGTCGCTCAACCCACATTCCAGTTAAGAATCCCACCCAAACAATGTGATTTAGTTTACAGTGTGTAGGATT